>JANHFX010018883.1:61894-80197 GCA_027560015.1 Chloroceryle amazona | reverse complement strand
GGTACAAGGACGGGCTTCCCCGCCCGCTAGTTGCATCAGCCAGGTGCTTTTCCAGCTGGTTTTGTACTGACGGTCATTCCTCGAGGTCAGCTCTTAAGCCTTTGTGGGTTTTAGTTTATCTTCTCTGCAGCGACTTTAATGCTTAAATGCCAAACCAGAAGGTGGCAGTTTTTCCTCTGGAAAACAAGACTGTAATTGCATCTCCTTCAGGTGGGACATTACTTCCACCCCCTGGTTATCCAGAGGTGGCTCCCCGTTTGGGAGGAGGCAGCCCGTGCTGGAAGCAGAGACAGCAGTGTAAGGGCCACCTGACTGCTTGCTGCCGTATTGTCCTATGGCAAATGGTATTTAAAATGTGGGTGTTTGGTTTATTTGTGCTGCTGGTCCTTCTGCCAGCAGTGCCTCTCCTTCACCCTTTCTCACTGTGAGAAAGAATGGTGGGAGAGCCCCCAGGATGGCATACTGCCCAAATCCCTGCAAGGGGTGGTTGTCTTTGTTGGTCAGTTGAGCACTGCTTTAAGTCTTCCAGAACATTTTTTCCCCTTTTCATTTCTTGTATTTTCTAGTCTAACTGTGCACAGACTCGGTTACACCTTAGTTTCATACTTGTGGTGCTCTGAAGGCCTTCTTCAGGTCTGTGAATGTTAAGGAAGTCACAGTGAACATCCCAAATGTGGTTCTAGCATTGTAGGTTTGCCCTGCCCAGCTCTCCTGCTTACCTGTGGCTTTTGAAGTGCTGGGAGCGTGGGCTGAGAACCACCCTGCCTGCTCCATTTACTTGGTATCTATTCAATAAGCTAGTTTGCTCTTTGCTCTTCAGGTTGGGTTTGAATTGCAATTTTCATATGCACCCATATTTAACACCCCATTTCTAGATCACTTACACAGAAAGAGCCAAAATAGTACCATTTCAAGAGGCATGACAGTAGCCATTTTATTGAGGAAACCAGTGATGACTTCTACAATAAAATAACTATACTCATCCACGAGTTTTTGTTTGAGACTATTCTGTCAATAAACCCAACAGAGTTAATGATTAGAAGGGATATGTGTAACTGGAAGGCTTATTTTCTTCTGTTATGCATAGTCTTCATTGCCAATGCATTGTGTCCATCTAGTTGAGCTTTAACAGAAGTTCGAAGCTCCAGATTTTATTCTGGCATCTGCCAGTACTTTGCTGTGTGACTGTGGTCAGGGATGGTCACTTCCTTTATCGCCTGAGAACTGTTCTTGTCTTCTTGTTGCAGACAGGCTGACGGTCGGAAGGTCCTGCGGTCGAGCATACGGGAGTTCCTGTGCAGCGAGGCTATGTTTCACCTGGGAATACCAACCACGAGGGCAGGAACATGTGTGACATCTGACTCGAAAGTCGTCCGTGACGTATTTTATGATGGAAATCCAAAAAGTGAAAGGTGTACAGTTGTTCTGAGAATAGCTTCTACATTTATAAGGTAGAAACTTAGTTTGTTGGGATTTTTAATTTTTCTAAAACCAAGCACAGCAGTCTTTTCAAATTCCATTTTAAATGTATTTCTGTAACAGCACCATTTGTGTGTTTCTTTTTCTGGAGGCTTGGAACTCTTTTGCCAGGCTGTAGGAAGCTCCCCTTCTTGCCCAGATGATGAGATGGGCTGGTGGCTTGCACACGGACAGATAAACAGCAAGGATGCCAGCCTGGCAGAAAGAACTAAGTTCTACAGACCTCAGGAAAGATTTTTCACACTTATGCTGACACAGAATGCGTGCTTTTTTTTGGTGTTGGTAGTAGTGGTGAATTATAGCTCTACCTCTAATTCCAAAGCAGTTCTAATGTTGTACTCTCAAAGTTGGGGTGTACTTTCCCTGGCTGAGACATTTATGAGGCTCCTGCTCTGACACAAAACATTGGGAGTTTCAGAAAGTTGCACTGCTTCTTGTAAGGTAGTGCAGTATTAGAGGAGGGTGAGGTGTAAGGAATATGTGCATGTATATATGTGTGCCTGGATATATATGTGGAAAAATCTTTTACGTGCTTGATGTGCAGTCTGGTACTTTAAATAAGTCCTATTCCTGTATATTTACTTAGGATAAGATTTTTTCTGTTATTTTCTTAGAGTAATAAACTCTAATGAGTCGGTCTTCAGTACTGGCTAGGGTGCTGACCTGTCAGTTCAGTTACAGGTGTATTATGTACAGGCTTCCTTGCACTGTGTCCCTGAGCCGCGCTTCAGTTCAGTGTCGGAATCTTGTGGCTCTTCCATCTCACTTAGTTGATCTTGTTAAACACAAGAGTTGCTGTGGTGGTGTTACAACAACAGTAAATGTTTTTGTTACATGGAATACCAGATGAAGTACTGGATAATGCTAAAGTATGTTCTTATTCTCTTAAACCAGGTTTGGTTCTTTTGAAATTTTTAAACCTCCTGATGAATACACAGGACGCAAGGGTCCCAGTGTTAACCGAAATGATATCCGAATACAGATGCTTGATTATGTGATCAGCACTTTCTATCCAGAAATCCAGGAGGCCTATTCGGACAACAGTATTCAGAGGAATGCTGCTTTCTTCAAAGAGGTAGGAGAGATCAGATGCTCTTCATAAATCCATAGCGGTCATCTTTTAGGAACTTCATCTGCAAGCACAGATGAGTGGAGTCTGTTCCACTATGTGTCATCCAATTGCCTGAGCTATTCTTGTCTTTGAATAAAACATTCTTTAATAGAACTGCTTGTTGATGAAAGCAGTATTGATATTGATCAAACCAATGAAAGCAATTTAACCTTTTTAATACTGAATCATGATTTCTGTGTTCTGGGAGAGCTTCCCAAGACTTGTCTCCATTTGCTGAGAGTGTTTTGGAGAGCAAGGGGGGATGCTGGCCCTGGCTGTGGAGTGATGAATTGACTGTACAGGGACATCACTTGCAGGGCATCATCTTGTAAAACACTGAGAATGTTGAGTCACTTCCCGTCTCTCATTTTCCACATCACAAACAGCAGTGTTGACTGCAAATCACTTTTAAGTTAAGGCTTTAGAATTGAAATGTTTAAAGGCAGTCAAGTACTGTGAGAGCTCTCCTGAGGAAGTTGCAAAACCTTCAGCTTTGGGAATGATGAGATCAGGTGAGATAAGTATGTCTCAGTCTCAGCTCTGGTGTAGTATCAGGTCATTCTTCGGTGGCCTGGAGAAGAGGCTGGGTGACTTCTCAGAGACTCATTTTGAACCCATTTACAAGTACTGTATAAATGTAGGCCTTTAAAATTACTGGAGATACGTAATAAAAATTAGAACTGTAACATCAGTAAATGTAGAATTGCTGTATTTCTCTTTGAAGTAAAACATAGCTAAATGAATTGGTATTTACGTTTTATCTCCTGAATACACGGCTTGCCTTGCTGTTGATGCTGTATTGCTATATCTGACATGGAATTTCTGTCATATTCCTTTGTCTCAGTGAGCAAAGAAAGAAATTGGGGTAAGGGAACAAGATGCTTTGCTTTGTGTTTTAGTGATTTGCATGCAGTAATGCTTAGAGTAGTCCTTGTAGGAGGGATCCAGTGTGAAATTACTGGAGAACTATAATTAAGGCTCCATTTTGGATCACCTGAAGTTCAAGGAATCACAGAATGGCAGCGGTTGGAAGGGACCTCTGAAGATCATCAAGTCCAACCCCCCTGCCAACACAGGAACACCCAGGGCAGGCCCCACAGTAACAGATCCAGGCAGGTCTGGAAAGTCTCCAGAGAAGGAGACTCCGCAACCTCTCTGGGCAGCCTGTTCCAGGCTCTGTCACTCTCACAGTGAAGAAGTTTTTCCTCATGTTTAGATAGACCTTCCTCTGTTCCAGTTTATGACCATTACCTCTTGCCCTATCACAGGGCACCACTGAAAAGAGCCTGGCCCCTTCTACTTGACACCCACCCTTCAGATATTGGTAAACATTCATAAGGTCCCCTCTCAGGCTTCTCTTCTCTGGGCTAAACAGCCCCAGGGCTCTCAGCCTTTCCTCCTGAGGGAGATGTTCCAGCCCCTTCATCATCTGTGTAGCTCTCCCTTGGACTCTGTCTAGTATTTCCCTGCCCCTCTTGAACTGGAGAACACAATACTCCAGCTGTGGTCTCACTAGTGCAGAGTAGAGAGGGAGGAGAATCTCCCTCGACCTGCTGGACACACTCTTCTTTTTCTTTATGCACTCCAGGATACCATTGGCCTTCCTGGCCACAAGGGCACATTGCTGTTCCCTGGATAACTTATTGTCCACCAGGACACCAAAGTCCCTCTCCATGGAGCTGCTTTCCAGCAGGTCTACCCCTAACCAGTACTGCTGCATGGTGGTGTTCCTCCCCAGCTGTAGGACTCTACACTTATCCTTGCTGAACTTCATTAGGTTTGCCTTTGCCCAGCTCTCCAGTCTGTCCAGATCTCACTGAATGGCAGCACAGCCTTCTGGTGCATCAGCCACTCCTCCCCCGTAGTTACAACCCAGCTAAGAGTGCTATGTCTACCCAGTAAACAGAAGAATTAAAAAATACCACAGTCTAATACAGAAAAGCAGTTGTGGTGCTTTGAAATCTGAAATGATCTGGTAGGGGCTGAGGCTGTGGCATGATACATGTTCATAAGAGGTCAAAAGGGAGGCTCAAAATCTGACATTCTCTATATTCTGTGGGGTTTGCATTTGGGGTAAGGGTTTGTTTTGTGTTGGGGGCATCACATCTGTTTTTTTCAGATCTGTCTTTTTGTGGTGGTTTGTTTTTTGTGTGTGTGTGTGTTTCAGTTTGTTTTGTATTGTGTTTCGTTTCTTGGTTGGTTGGTTTGTTTTTCGTTTTTGGAGTTTGTTTGTTTGTTTTGCTTCAACACAACCTGTACATACTTGTATTAGTTCTTGAAAAACAAAGCAAGCAGTGGCTTGGTCCACCACTGGGTGCTGAAGTTTAGCTTCATGGACAGGCCTTTGGCATTCGAATGATTGACGTTGCTAAGGAGCTGTGGCTTGTGTGTATCCAGCTCTCTAGTTGATGGCATGTTTACTTTCTGATGACACAAAAGTCCTGGGACTTGGCAATCTTTGTGGACATGTGTGTGCCCAGTCTGGCCTCTTTCTGCATCTTTTCCTGGCCCAGTTACTACTGGTTCCCCCCTTCCACCATCCTGGCATCCTTTCCTTATTGCCCCTGTCTCCATTTTTTTGTTTGCTTGCTTCTCCTGCTGCCTGTGCCCATCTGTGCTCCATGCTTGTGCTGCCGTTGCCTCTTCGCGTTTTCTCCTTCTTACTGGAGACTTCCCACACCGTTCTCCACCTGAAAAGCACCCCAGTCCCTTACCTAATTTGAGAAACACGCTCGCCTTTTTTAATAGTGGGGAAGTGCTCAGCTCTAGTGTGGTTTATCTCTTTTTCTTTTTTGCACTGGGGAAGAAATACAGGGAAAAAAAAAAAAAGTTACTGCATTTGGCATCACCGTCTAGAAAGCAAACACCGTTATCTGTGCTTCCCAAGCAATTTGTAGGTGTTGGTTAAATTTAAATGAGCACATCCTTGTGATGGTGCTGTTATTTATACATCCATCCTACTTGTTTTCTAGTGTGCCTAGCAGTAAAAGAATGTGATCAAAAAGAATAAAGATCAAAGTGAGTGCAAAGCCACCTCTTTCTAATCAATATACCCATCTTTGAGTGCTGTAAGGACTTAAAAGCTTTAATTGCTTTGAAGTGTTCTTATTGCTGGGATTTCTTCTTTACCAGGACACTGGCAGCATGTGATGCATTCAACCAAAGCCATCCAGCAGCCATGAATTGCCCTACCCCTGGAGTGCTTTCATCCCAACCCTGGGGGCCAGGATTTTTTTCAGTTTCACCATTTTCCTGGCACAGAGCCACTGTACAGGGCGTGTCTCCTTACTGGTTTGTGGCATGCCAGTAATCAGCTTTGGACACGCTTGCTGGGTGACAACTGCCCCGTGCAACAGCGGTCAGGAGAAATGGGTGAACATGAGACTATTGGAAAAAGTAGAAGAAAGGGATCTCAAAGTGAACCAAAAGCTTCTGTTCCGAGCATCGTTAGTGGGTTTTACTACCTGTCAGATTATCCTAGGGCAAGAGTCTTACGTTTTTTCTTCCTTATCTGACTGCTTGTGTTTAAAAACAAGGAAAATGGAAAAATTCTGTGTTTGAAGGCAGAGGCTGACATTTCCTTTGTTAACTAGATGGGTTTCTAAACCTTAATAAAATACACTTACACTGCAGCCTGGAGAGAGCACTTCCTTAAATTTCTGTGCATTGATAACTATTTGGGAAGATGGGTGATTTTTAGATATGCAAATAGTTTGATTTAATAGTTTTAGGTCATGACAAAATAAAATTTTCACTTAGAGCTATTCAGTGGAGTATTTAGAAATACCTAACTTTATTTAAAAGCCAGGTTAGCTTCCTGAATTTTGGTGTTCATAGGGTATATCCAGTTGTAGTTGATAGATGGGCTAATGTAATTAACTAGAACTGGTTTTAAATACTGTTTTAAAGATTCACAGAATCACTGAATATTCATGGTTGGAAAGGACCTCCTAGATCACTGAGTCCAACCATACCCATAACAAAAAAAAACACCACCTAAAAAAACCCCCAAACAACTAAATGCCCTGATCAAACACAACTACAAAACCACAAAATAACCTCCTAGATGTCTGCCACTAGAGCATGTCCTGAAGCACCAGGTCTACCTGTTTCTGAAATAACCTCCAGGGATGGTGACTCTACCACCTCCCTGGGAAGGCTGTTCCAGTGCCTCACCACTCTTTCTGTAAAGAATTTCTTCCTTATATCTCATCTAAACCTCCCCTGATGCACCTTCAGACCATCTCCTCTGGTTCTGTCAGTAGTTACTAAGAAGAGGCCAACACCCACCTCTCTACAACCTCCTTTCAGGTAGTTGTAGAGGGCAAAGAGGTTCCCCCTCAGCCTCCTCTAAACTAAACATACCCAGCTCTCTCAGCCTCTCCTCATACGACTTGTTCTCTAAAGCCCTCATGAGCTTGGTAGCTCTCCTCTGGACACCTTCCAGCATCTCAGTGTCTTTCTTATAATGAGGGGCCCAGAACTGAACACAGTATTCGAGATGAGGCCTCACAAGTGCTGAGTACAAGGGCACGATCACTTCCCTTCTCCTGGTTACCACACTATTCCTGATAGAAGTCAGGATCCTGCTGCCCTTCTTGGCCACCTGGGCACACTGCTGACTCATATTAAGCTGATTGTCCACCAGCACCCCCAGGTCCTTTTCTGACGGGTAGCTTTCCAGACACTCATCCCCAAGCCTGTAGCATTGCATGGGGTTGTTGTGACTGAAGTGCAGGACCTGGCATTTGGCCTTGTTGTGCCTGGTTCTCTTTTTATTGTTGATGTACTTGTAGAAAATCTTTTTGTTGTCCTTTATGTCAGTGGCCAAGTTGAGTTCCAGCTGGGCTTTTGCCTTCCTTATTTTCTCTCTGTATAACCTGATAGGATCTCTGTACTCCTCCCAAGTTGTCTGGACCTTCTTCCACAGATGATAACCCCTCCTTTTCTTCCTAAGCCACATCAAAAGCTTCCTATTCAACGAGGTTGGACATTTCCCCCACCCTTTAATCCTACAGCACATGGGGATAGCCCTCTCCTGGGCCTTTAAGATTTCCTTCTTGAAGAGCATTCAGCCTTCCTGGACGCCTTTGCCCTGCAGGACTGTCTCCCAGGGGACTCTCTCAACTGGTGCTCTGAACTTATTAATGCAACTGTGTGAGGTTTTCATTAGAAGTGTTCATATAAAATGTAGGTCAAGCTTGCTTTCAGGCACACAAATGTCATTTTGGAGATTGAAAGGAATGGAATTATTTCATGGGTGTGAGAAAAGACCGTATTGTGTACATTTCCTGATGTATTCCCTTGCTGTATTGTTGAAATGAAGGAAAGTATTGCTCCTCTAACTTTCCGCAGCACCATCGTGATTATTTTTTCATTCTGGCATTCTCCTTGAAAGCAGGCTCAGTTTCTTACAAATTTTGAAGCATTGGTAGTCTTTTCTTGAAGAGTAGTTTGGGCTATCCCTCAATTTATGGCTACACTTGGCAGTTTTCTGTACAATTACACAGATACTTTGCAAGGTGGTTCAGAGCAAGAGTCCACACTTCCAAAATGCATTTGTCACATTTCTCACCTTACCTTGCTTTAAGTTAGGACACAGTTTGTTTGTGATCTCTAAGGAGAAAATATCTAATGGAAAAACTTTGTAAGCTGAAAGACATTTAAAAATGTTCAGCTATAATAGTGACTGAACACCAGTTTATTTTATCTCTACTTTTCTGTCAAGGGCCAAGTTACCCAAGGGCACTTCATTAAAACAGATGATCTGAAGCTGACATTGCAGACAGACTTACTACCTTATCTCCAGGTTAATGTCATAGCATTGGCCAGTGCTTAAAATCACTCCTGACAACAATGTCAGTGAATCCTCTGCCAAGGCAATGAACATGTATCTTTTTCAGAATAACATCAAGATTACTGGTATCTCCTACTTAGTTTAGGAACCCACACAGAACTGTACATGTGATCTGATTTCATGGCTCCCCAGTTTTCTGATTTCTTAGTTAGGATTGTGAAGTTAGTATGTTTATTGTATGCCAACAGAGCATTGTGACTAGAACTCAAAAGTAAAGTGGAAAACAACCTATAAACAAACAACTAAAAAGCCTAAACAAACTAAATAACATACAAGCTTCACTACAGAGAAACTAATTTTTTTGTTTGTTTTCAAACCTGAAACTTGGAGTGTATCAAAGATTTCATTAGATCTGCATTTTGCCTGCTGAGGATTGAGCCATGCTGCACACACTACCGAATCACCAATGGCATTTTGTTGTATAGGCTTCTGGGTATTAAAGTAGATGATACAATACTAACTCTATTGTCACTCCTCTTTTCCTGTACAGGCATATTTATCTTTTTTTTGTCTTTTTTTTTCTGAGAATGTGGTTGCTACAGCATTAATTACTTTTATGATAATGAAGTTTAATAAATATTACATTTTTTTACCTACTATTAAGGTTAAAAAAGCCAACATGAAACAGCCATATTTGACTATAACTAAAGACAACCAAAGTCAAGGGTCCTTCTGAAGTATGTACAGAAAAGCAAAAGTGTCATTGGTTCCCTTTCCACCTGGTATTTTGAAGTTATTTACTTTATTTTCCTTCTTATATTAAATCCATATAACAATGATTTTTATGCTGTTGTTTCTTTCCTTCCCCAGATGTACATCCAGACAACAACACTTACTGTCTCCATGAGTTTAAGTGCTTCTGTGTCTCTGGGCATGCTCTACATGCCCAAGGTTTATATTATCATTTTTCATCCAGAGCAGAATGTTCAAAAACGGAAGCGGAGCTTCAAGGCTGTAGTGACAGCTGCCACAATGCAAAGCAAACTGACCCAAAAAGGAAATGACAGACCAAATGGAGAGGTCAAAACTGAACTGTGTGAAAGTCTTGAAACCAACAGTAAGTCATCTGTAGACTTTCCCATGGTCAAGAGTGGCAGCTCTTCCTAATATATGTACGTTCACAAGAATGCACTTCCTTTTAATAATAAACTTTATTCTTTTTGTTGCTTGTTCTGCATGAATCCAGAGATGTGTCAGAATTCATGTAGTGCTGAATGCAGGAATGCCTAAAGTTGTTTCCAAAAAATTGTTTTTCACAGGAGGCTAGTAAAAAAAAAATAAAAGCATAAGCAGATTTTGGAAAGTCACATCTTTTTAAAATGATCTGTTTTAATTAGTGCTAATTTGATGTATTGTGCATTTCTGTGCCAGTTGTGACAGTTCATGGGGTGTTCATTGTCCAAACACAAAGGATGTTGAAAAAAAAATATAATGAAGACAATAACAATGTTTTGATTTTGCAGTTAGATATGCAAATGAAAATAATGCTTTCTACCTTTCCACCTTAACTTGTTGACTTGTTGATTTATCACAACTCACAAGTACTAACACTTCCCAGAATAATGCTTCCCATACAGGTTTTTGTTGTAGTGTTACTCATCTTGGTACAAAGTCATGGTAATTCCTATACAGCTTAGTCATAAGGGTTAGTAACAGGAAAAAGATCTTTCCCATGTCAGAAAAGTTCTTGAATCTTGTGACTTCTCTACATTGATCTGGTATAGAAGAACACAAAGGCTATAGCTTCCATTCCACCACATGATAGTAGACTCTTATAAACTGGCCTTCACAATAATAATAACCAAATATGGGTAGAGCCAGTACCTTTACCCCCAGAACTTAGGAGTAATGGAGAACTGGTTTCTGTTAAGGATTCAGAGGTCACATGGGATGGACAATAGCTATTACAGGTAAAGACACTTTTTTTTTCAGTCACTTTACTGCAAATGGGGTTTGCTTCTTCTTTTTATTATTTATTTTTTAAAATCTGTATTCATTTTTGATGATGTTGACAGGAGATTGAATAGTACTATTTTGCTTAAACATACTCAGACAAGTTAGTACCAAGTTTGCAGAAAAATATTGTACTTATTCTAGAAAAATGCAACCCCCTGCTGATTTCAATCAGAGTTTGCTAGATTGAAGACTATATAAAAATAGTCTGTAAATTTACCATATTATAGGTGCTGATGCATGGAGGATACTGAGTGCAAACGACATCACTTGAAAAACTTGCAACTCTTCAAAACGTGTAAATCTGAGTTGTGGCTTTATACAGCTTCAGATTATGACATAGAACAATGGACAAGAGGAGAAAGGCAATGAAATTCCTTGAGGATCATATAATAGCATGGAAATATGAAGAACTGAATAATTTCTCAAATCTTCAGAAGTTATCAAAAGAAAATTTGGAAGGGAAAGTGAGATGGATTGTGATAAGTTTGCCAAACTGGAATTTCTGAGGAAAGGTCAAAGAAGGGATTCCACAGTAGGGTGAGAAAGAGTGTTAATAAGAAAGTCTTGGGTATCTGATGTTTATCTACTATACCTAATTAAGAAATGCTGTGTTTGGTATTCCTTAAACTATGATTATGCATAATTAATGGAAACAGCTGCTATTGAAAGCAAATCTGCTGCTCCAGTAGTGTGATGTATGCAGGGTAATGCTTATTTACTGTGCTCTAAACATGATTCTAACAGTAGCACATCTATCTAATTCCGAGTAGGCTTTGATCCAGACATCATAATGCTTCATAGGCAAAAATTCAGAGTCAAGTCATCTGCAGTCCAGAATGCTATCCCTATATAATTGAGCTCTTGGCCTCAAGATGGATTTCTGTCTTCCTCAAAATTGTTCTGTGCCATTTAGATTTGATCAGCTTCCCTTTTTTTTGCTTTCCATCCAGAGAGAACACTGCTCTATCTGGTTTGTCTTGTTTTGTGTAACAGACTTTATTCCATGTTGTCCCCCACAAAAATACAGTCATGTGTTTGGGTTTTTTTTGGTTTGTTTGTTTTGGTTTGGTTTTGGAAGTACATTCATAATCAATGGAAAATAGGCTGAAAAAAAATATCCAGATAAAATTACAGAAGGTATCAGAAGGTATAACAATGACAAGTACTTTAAATGCATATAGGTCAGATCACTAAAATAATTCTAAATTGATACAAATTCTCTTTTATTTTTCTTTTTTTCTTCTTTTTTCTCTCATTCCAACAGCAGTGTATTAACTGGAGATAGAAAAGAGTGTCCATTCCAGAAACAGTTTGAGCCAAGTCTGTTACTTTTTCAGGCCATCTATCCTTGCCAAATGTGGTTCATTTTATTGCTATGAAATGCTAATGGTCTTAAAGGGCAGGACACCAGCTGCTGAAGCTTTCAGATCACCAAACAAGAACTTTAGGCTTATTACAGTGAACTATAAAGACACTAGCAGTATTTACCAAGTTTAAAACCATTGTTTGGAGATGAGATTAGATTTAATGTATTGCAAACTGCTATCTACACTAGCTTCCTGTGCTATCATTTTTTTAAAGTAACAACACTCAGAACTCAAAAGGATAATTTTCATTTCTTGATCAGTTCTAGATAAATTATCTCAAAACTATTTAAGTCTCCAGTATGCAAGAAAGTTACTCTAGATCAGTTGAAGTGTGGTAACTACTTATTTTTTTTTGTTTTGAGCTTGCAGCTGTCCTTATGTAATTCAACTTCCTGAAATGTGATAAATCTGGTCACATTACATTGCTGTGGGCTAAAAACATACACATGCAAAGTTATCATAGAACTCAGCTGATACAGGGTAATGTGGTAAACTAGCTTAACTTGCTTATGTGTCTGAGCCTATTTTCAGAGAGAGGAAAAATACATGCTCTGCTCCCTCCATTCTTTTGTTCCCGTGTGCACGGCTTCCAGATGTGCATTTATTTGTTATTTCTTAACTGGGAACAAAATCCTTTTTATGTTTTAAGGAACTTTGTGCCATTTCAGCAGCCCCACATTATTTTCAGAAGGAATTAATGGGCCAAAGGAAAAATAGAATTCTCTTAGAAATCCAGCTGTGGGAGCATGTGAGAGTTCAGATGGGAGCAGTACATCCCATCTGAAAGATGCAAATGAGGCTATATTTGCTTCAAGTGTCCCAATACATGCAAATAAAGCTATTTCATGTTTGTGATAAAATACTGTGATTGATCACGTGAAAGACTTGCTTAATGTGCCAAAAGCAATCCTTCTATGAATTCACTCTTCCAGACACAAAGTACTGCAGCTACCTGTGTAAGTAAGAAATACTGTGTTTTGAATCTTCCTTTTGATTATTCATTCTTATATATACATTTTTAGGGAACAAAAAAACATAGTGATATGTGAATTATGCCATATTAGAAACAAATTGCTCAGAAAACCAAATAAAACATGAAGAAAAAAACAAGTAACAAACTTAGTTATTTATATTACCTAGTATTATTTTGCAGCAATTTTAATGACTTTTGATTTAGTTGAATCTTTGGTGCAGGAGAGAGAAATTGTCATTTCTTAGTTTCCGTAGTCTGTTTTTCCCAGATCACTGGATTGTTGGGCTGGATTTAAGAGTTAGCGTGAAGAATCCTTTTCCTATCTATCTCAGCTGTTCCCACCAGATTCTAAATAGAAAAAAAAAGAAATTGGAGGAAGGAAGGTATGGAAATAGAATTAAAATCTTTGCATCTGTAGACCAGACAGGTTTTGTGCCATCATATTATCTTCATTCTGCCAGCTGCAGTCTTCACTATCATAAGCAGAACATGTCTGTAGCAGACAGAATATAAAACATTTTTGGGAAGGCAAATTCCTCTATGCAGTCTGACACAGACCTTATTATAAAGACAAAAAAAACAGACTCCATCAGTCTGATTCGACATGTACCCAACTGATGTAAAATAAGAGAGCTGACTGTCGGTCCTGATGTCACACTTTCCTCTTCCCACCAGCACATTATCACAACAGTGGCTCATATTTTTTACAGCAAAGGGATAAGATATAAGGGCTAGAAGCTGACACAAACTTCCATGTAAGCTTCACAATTGTTCACTTCTACAATAGTGAAGGCGTTTGTTCTCAGCATATTGCCTTGTTCTGAACAAGGGCTATCAGCTTTGCTCAAAGGAAGTAATGATCAGCTGACCATCAATAGAAGGACATAATAGCACACACCAGCTCTAAAGTACAGCTTAGGCTCTCATAAACCTATCTGCTGTCTCACTTCTATGAAGACATAAGGCTGTCTGAAGGCTCTCCAGAGAATATGTGCTGTAGACACTAGTTACTCAGTTTCACTAACTTGGAGAGATGTTTCCCATATTGGGCTTTGCTCCTTTCAAGGCGAATAAGCCTCCTTCCAGACAGACAATGGACCATGAGCTGCAAAGTTGTCTTCAGCCAGTAGGAGAGAGACAAACCCAAGCTCTAAATTAAAAAAAACCTCTATACAGAAATCAGCCAAAATAATACAAGGCAAATATGCTATGTATGTTGATATTATTACAGGTACCCTAAACCCACTAATAATTGTGTTACTTCCCTGGGTCATAAACAAAGTAACTTACCATCAGGTATACAGAACTTGAGATCCAACTTGCCACTTGTATACATGCTTAAACTTTCTTACTTTATTCCATGAATATGGGAAATATATTTATTTGGAAATATAATTATGCGCTGTTTGATTTCAAATGCTAAATATGTTTTGTTTTTTTTTCCTCCTCTCTTGATTCTAAAAATCCTGAACTTTGTTTTTTTTTGTTGTTGTTTGTTTTTGGTTTTTTGATTTACAGCCTCCTCTACCAAGACAACTTATGTCAGTTACAGCAATCAGGCAAACTGAGCAGGGATGAAATTCACTGGAAGACCTGCAGGATGGGATCTTGCAAACATAGACTTTACCACCACCAGAATTCAGTCTTGGAAATCAGTAGACTACACTGAAATCAATAGTCAGTCTCCTAATGGACAAGGATTAAACAAGAAGCAAAAAGCAAAAAAGAAACAGTGGAAGGAAAAGTCCAGTTTTATAACATAGAGACAGAGCATCAAGCTTCTGAACTGTTCACTCACAAAAGGAAGTAAATCACAAAAGGAAAACAAATGTTAGCTTGTGAAAAAAAAAAATGCTGTTGAAATAAACCATGTCTGATGTTATATTTGTAAGTACTTTTTTGTGATTGTGACAATTTCCTTTCCTGTCCTACATTGTTCAACTCGTAAAAGAAGCTGAGTTTGTTTCTTGTGGCGGCTGACTGAATTAAGTCCTGGGTTATGCTAAAATAAATGCAATGGTCAACGCATGCTAATTTTTATACAAAATAATTTATTTCTAATAATAAAGGAATGTTTTGCAAATGTTGAGACTTGTTTTGTTGCAGTTTTAAGGAAAAAAAACAAAGCCCTTACACTGTTGTCTATTGTTTGTTTAGAATGTGCAGTAAAGGTGGGTGTACAAATAAAATAATAATCATGGCATCAGAAGAATGCAGTGTAAACTCTAAGCATGTGTGTGTGTATGTACATGTGCACGCGTGCGTGTATGTATGTGCATGCCTGCATGCATGTGTGTGTGTACTCTGCAGTGTGTGAATTTATCTGTTCAAAGCTTTGTGACTATTTTCTAATGGAAGGAATTTTTCCCCCTTCTCAACCTCAAAGTAAGTGCATTTTACATGTTTGTAAAGTGAACGAGTCCTGCCAGTAATTATTTTGTATGATTGTATTATATTTTTTGAACCTCCACTAATAATTTTGTTCCTTTTCATTTCTGGAACTTACAGTTTGTAAGACTTTATGACAGTTAGACTGGATGAAGCTGAAAATTTATTCAGCCTAGGACTCTGTCTCTGACAGGGGAATGTAGCAGATGCTTATCTCAATAAAGGTGACTTTGAAATAACAGGAGAGAAATCACTGGAGAATTTGGAAAGCAGGAACCTAATGGATATGTGTACCTTATTAACACTTAAAAATCAAAGGAATAGATGTCCATCTACAATCTTCATATCTTCTAACTCCCATGGCAAATGATTTTGCGTGTTATAAAGGAATATGTTATATAAATGACTATATAGATTCATTATCTACAGGAAACTCATATAGATATCTACCATGTTAATAAATCCCTCCAAAGAAGTTTTAAAAAGACAGCTAGGGACTTTCCACTTTGTCGCTATTTCTGTGATGTTCTTCTACACTTTTACACTCCATATACTACGTACGATTCGTCAAGTCAATGGGTCTTCACAATCAGTTGGTTATTAAATGTTATTTCTCCTGAATTAGCCTGGATGGCTCCTTGTGCTTTTTTCCTCAAAGGAGCTGCTTTTTTATAGCATATCTTAAAGAAGCTGTGGAAGGTCCTAAATTAGATAAATGAAAGTTGAAGTATCTGAAACAGAACCGCTTTCTGTACAGTGTCAACATTTGAACTCCAGCACAGTCAGCAAGTGGCCTGACAGTGAAGTTCCATGTTCAAAATATTTAACAAAACATAGTTAGTTTTTCCCCAACATTTAAATGTATGAATTATTAACCAAAGTGGGGGGGGGGGGGGGGGTGGGTGATACAGTGTGGTATTGTGTGTTTGGTGTGTGTGATATATTATGTGAAAACTCCTTTTTCTACTGGGCCACAAGCACATCAACCCCAAACCTATAAACTAATGTATGCTTTCTTTTAAGCATAAGAGTAATGCAGCTAATGAACCAAGACTTCCCAAAAATATTCATAAAAAGAAATTTTATTTGGTTTTGTTAGTTAGTATCTAATCCAACTGATTTTGGTTTTTTTAGTGAAGATGGATTGATGAGATCAAAATTTAACAAGACAGACTTTCATGCCTAGAATGGATTTCCAAAGACAGAGGGAATCTGTTTTCAGATAAAGCAGATATTTTGGCACAGCTTCTTTTCAAGTAACCTTTGAAAAGTTTAACTTTCAATCCACAAGGAAAAAAGCTTCAGATATTTTGTTTATAATCACTATACATAATAAAATAAGCATAACAATATGCACCTGAAAAAGCAGTACATAGGAATTGCCTTTATAGCACGTTTTATATATGAATGAACATACATATACATAAAGATTAGTATGTGAATAGCTTCCAATTTCACAGTCCAAAGAAAATGTTATTTTCAAGAAGTTTACAGAGCCAAATAGACACTTCCTTGGTTGAACAGTAGGGTAAAAATTGAATGCAAATCATTATATGCATTTTCTATGTCACTCTGTCTGAAACATGGAACTTATTAAGCCTATGAGTCTAACTGGTATTCATGTAACTCATCAGATAAATGCACACACAGGATGAACTGCAGAATGAACTGGGCATTTTCAAAATACAACTCAACAGCACTGGTCTACAGCTTTCACTTCCATAGAGTAGCTATTTGCAGTTTATGCATTTACATAGAATGACACATATCTATCTCCCGTGTTCAAAAGCACATCCTTCTCTTATATCCCTCTGGAGCTAAGGAAGAACAATGCTTTTTATTTCTGAAAGAAATGTTGACTTTTTTCTCTTCAGTTTAGGAGACTTTTTCCTGTGCAGACAATTCCTTTGCTTCCAAGACTGTGTCTTCAGGTGACTTTAAGTCCCGTTTGTGCAAGAGACTGTGCACCAGCTATACAACTCCTAACTTCTAGGTTAAGTGACCAAAATTTTGTGACCCCACCTGAGCCCTGGGGATTATTGCTTAAGAGACTGCTGTATACAGCCTCTAAGCAAGACTGATGTTACCTTTTTCAGCATCAGCACTGAACACAAACAATTCAGATAAAGGAATCAAATGTTTTTCAGTGATTGATTCTAATTATGTCGAGTGGTCTCTTTTTTTTCAGCTTATTGGGTCTTTTTCTTCAGTTTAGCTTTTATTAAAAAAAGCAACCTCCTAAACCAAAGAATTCCTAGAAAGAAAGAATCAGAGAATTTTATAATACAAAAGAAGGGAAAATTACTATAATTTTGCAACATGAGTATAAGAAAAGGATGAACTTTAGAAAAATTGCTTCCAGTGTTCTTCACTTTTTATATTACAAGGTCCATTTTTCTGAGAAGATTGGGGGAATTCAGTCAGCAACAGGAAGAGAAATCACCACAGAGTCTGTTGTTATTGTGCCTATGAATACTCATACAGCTGCTGTATTTTTCTTCTTTCTCTCTATGGAACAGCTATCACGTAATCTTTCTATACAGAAAACATTGTTTGTGTTTGGGTTTTTTTTTCAGTTGTTTCATTTTCTTTTTTTTTAACAACCTCTGTTTAGACTTTGTTGTACTCTTTATCTTAGAGCATTGACATTCATGAAGCTACAGTTAAACTATTATGAACCTTTCCCTTGTGAATATTATCTGACACACAAAGGTTCTGCTGTAGGTTAAAACTTGTCATGCATTGTCTAAGTATATATATAAATTCAAAACCAGAATTATTTAGGAAAGTTGAAATTAAAAGCTTACAAACAAAATCAAATCACGAGGTAGACATAATCAGAAGGTGGTAACAATTTAAAAACTGAAATTTGGCCAATGCTCATAATACAGTATGTTCTAGTTATGTACAATACGGTTAGAAAAATTAAAGGAAATAATATAGGAAAGAACCATACAGTACCCATTTTCACTTACCTTTTCATTCTCTGCTCTTCAAAGTCTATTTTGAGGGCCTATAACCATAATATAAAAACCATTCAAGTTAGTTATGGTCCTACTGTTAATTTAACAGATTTGAGATCAGGCATTAGATGGTTTATCATTAAACTATAGCTTTTTAAAAGTATTAGCTTTGAATAAATGGCTGTCACTGAATACTACTTACATATTTA
>JANHFX010018883.1:11377-61794 GCA_027560015.1 Chloroceryle amazona | reverse complement strand
CCAAACATTGAAACCATCAGAGGAATATAGACTGTGATAAACAGCTCTCTTTAGGACTGATTGAAGTTAAACACCTCAGTACCTAAAAGAATCTGTATCTTGAAGCTTTCCATTTATAAACAAGGAATAGGTGGAGGTCTTAAACTGACCTGCAGCCTTAGTTCTGCAAACTTTCATCATCTCTCTTCAGAAATTTGAGGAGTTCATCGTAAAAAAAAAATTAAATGCATATAGATTGAAGCCTGGGTTGCTGCCTCTAGCTTGCAGACAGGTGACAGGATGAGATCCCCTTACAATGGCACTGTC
Organism: Chloroceryle amazona; assembly: GCA_027560015.1. NCBI lineage: Eukaryota > Metazoa > Chordata > Aves > Coraciiformes > Cerylidae > Chloroceryle > Chloroceryle amazona. The sequence continues at coordinate 61,488 of JANHFX010018883.1, read as the reverse complement.
CCAACATATAAATGTAGTCTATACTGATTATAGTACACTTGGGCAAGATTTACTTTCACCTATCAACCATACACTTCCACAGACCCCAAAGACACACTGTATGATAAAGTTTTGATCCAAAGCCAAGTGAAGGTCATGGGAGTCTTCTACTAGACTTAGTCAGAACCACCCAGAGGGATGGGATGACTCTACTTTATTTCTAGTCCAGACTGTAACATGAAACTATCCAATGACTTATAAATCAGATGGACAATGTGCAGTGTCCAAATACATTCCAATCTAATTTTTATCCAGAAATAGTACCATTGTTATGAGTAAGGTTCCAGTCAAAAGATCCAAAGATACATACCAAAAGAACCTGACTTCACTATTGTATATACAGCATATAGTAATGAAAGCCTTCAGAATATGGCTTATGCATGTTAGTGAGACAGTGTTTGAAAATGTGATTATCCAAGTTTTGTTAAACAAGGAGTTTGCCTAAAGTATTCTCAGTCTGCTCAGATTCCACAGTAATTCAGGAGCTGGGATTTTAAAGTGTAATAACTGAACTTTTGAGTAGGCACAGTAATTTTTCACCTAAAGTTACGAGAAGTCTTCATTGTACAAACTTAAAGTTTAGTTCTGGTCATGGAGAAGCACACTACAGTTTAAAAATTGCTATCACTGGGCATTTATATGGAGCATGCTGAAGCAACACCATCAAAACACAAAACTTTGCTTTACTGAGATCAGGAACAAGCCCTTAATATTGTTTTGTGACTGCAGGATAGATACAATGAGATCTGAATGGGTCTATGTATCAGGTCAATGAACCAGAAATTATACAGAATTTATAGGCAATACTTTAACTGTTCTGTAGAAAGTGTAATAAGACATTTTGTCAAAATCCCCTTTTCATGAAATGCCTAAGTAGCAATTTCAACAGTCAGGTTTTTAACTACTAGTACTAGCTCTCTTCCAACAAATAGATAATTTTAATTACTAACCAAGGAAAAAAATAAAATAAAGCTTTCCTAACAGATCTAGTTTGTAGATATGTTGTACTGGAATACAACTTACTCATTTATGCATCTACTTAAAGGGAGATTGTGAAAGCAGAACACATAGCATGGTGGCTGGATAAAGAGAAAATGTCTCCCTTGCAGCACTCCTTTGTAATGCTTTGGTTTGAAAATGTACATGGATGGTCCAGCATATTTCACCACCAAATAGAGCAGGAGTGTTGATCTGATCAAGAGTAGGAAGGCTCTGCTGACGGATCTGGACAGGCTGGTTTAATGGGCTCAGGTCAATGGTATTTAACAAGGCCAAGTGTGGGATCCTGCATTTCCATCACAACAACCCCATGCAATGCTACAGGCCTAGGGAAGAGTGGCTGGAAAGTTGCCCGGCAGAAAAGGACCTGGAGGTGCTGGTGGACAGCCAGCTGAACGTGAGGCATCAGTGTGACCAGGGGGCCAAGAAGGCCAACACCATCCTGGCCTATACCAAAAGCAGTGTGTCCAGCAGGAGTAGGGAAGTGATTGTGCCCCTGTACTCAGCACTGGTGAGGCCACAGCTTGAGTACTGTGTTCAGGTTTGTGTGCCTCAGTGTAAGAATGACATTGAGGTGCTGAAGCCGGTCCAGAGAAGGGCAACCACCATTGTGAGGGGTCTGGAGAACATGTCTAACATGTCTTAGGAGGAGCAACAGAAGGAACTGGGATAGTTTAGTGTGGAGAAGAGGAGGCTGAGACCTTATTGCTCTCTACAATTACCTGGAAGGAAGCTGCAGTGAGGTGGATGTTGGTCTCTTCTCTCAAGTAACCACTGATAGGATGAGAGGTAATGGGTTTAAGTTGCATCAGGGGAAGTTTAGATTAGACTTGAGGAAAAATTTCTATACTGAAAGAGTGGTGAGGCATTGGAACAGTCTGCCCAGGGAGGTGGTGGAGTCACCATCCCTGAAGGTGTTCAAAAAACTTGTAGACATGACACTTTAGGACATGGTTTAGTGGTCGTGATAATGTTAGGTAGACGGGTGGACTTGATCCTGGAGGGCTTTTCCAACCTTAATGATTCTGTGACCACATCAGCCATTAAACAAAATGATAGTGTATCACTGCACTTTCAAATAGTTTATATGGCACATAATATAATTAATAAATTACATATGGATCTATATTTTCTGGTTAAATTTAAAAGAGCAAAATTCAGTGGCAGAAGAGGTAAACATTACTTTGCCAGTTTCAGTTGTATTTAATCTAATGGCACCTTTAGCATTTGCAGTACTGCAGTTATTTGCATCCAGAAAACACCATTTCATATTTTACATGCATGTTTCATTTGCTGTGGATGATTACCTCATGCAATCTAATTGTGAAACAGTCTTCTTCTCAGCAAGAAGTCATTTCTTTCTGACTTCATCCTAAAATTTCAGTATCTAGTGTGTCACTTACTAATGGCAGGCAAATGGTTGTGATTAATGGGATAAAGCAAATACAGGAGGGAATAGATCTTTACTATGGACAGCATCTTATACTTCTGAATATATGTAAACTGTATTAGTTCCTTTTAGATTCATACTTGGCTTAAATTTACCACTAAGATCATGAGAACTGCGAAGTACATTTGGTGGAAATAATCTGCTGCATCTGTGCAATGAAAACAGTCTGGCTGATGCAAAAGACATTCATCTAGAAACAGTCTGCAAATTGGAAACCTGAATAATGACTCTATTAAATTTTTTAATCAGGAAATGAACTTACAAATTAGAACTGTGTTAAACTTGTTTCAATGAAAGCCTTATGAAGATTTTCGAAGTTTGTCTATAAAAGGTCACTGTAGAATTCTTTGTACATTTCATGAATGTTGATAACTCTGTAAATTCTTCCATCACACTGCAACACTTAAACTAATGGAGAGCAATAGGGTTTTTTTAGCATTACAATATGACAGCAGGTGGTTAGCTCCCAGGAACTTACTATTTTCAATGGCACAGCAGCAGGGAAGAGAAGAGAAACAGCAGTGTTCCCCAGAGCTAAAACATTAGAAGTACAGTAAGATGCACAATATCCTGAATGATAAATAAAGCTTTTGCTTGTATTACAAAGATCACTTGTCTCTTGGTAGAAGTGGAGCAATATGACATGCAGATGAGTATTGGCCATGAAAGGAAAAAGGGAGCAGAGACAGAACCACAGTATGTAAAACCCTCCTGGAAAATGTTTGGAAATTCCACTGCCAAAGAACTGTGTCAACTCCAAAGACTCCATGCCAACCTCTGTCAAGGGCACATGCCATCCCCAGGATGTGTGTTAATCTTACATACTCCACAGAACCGCAGTGGACAAACACAACAAAATAATAGAAGCCATCAGAGCTACTGTTGGATGAGGTAGCAAATAAGAACATAGATTCATTTTTCTTTGAAATTCAAGAAAATATGATGGTGTCCAAGGAATACACACAACTTCTGCAAAGACCTACAAATACAAGTATTCTAACATTTTATTTACAAGATGTAGGCTGGGATCAAAGGTTTCAACATACCCTTTAGTATGGCATCTGCCTTTTCACAAATGAATTTCCTCATTCTTCTTTACTGTGAGGATCACGGAGCACTGGAACAGGCTGCCCAGAGAGGTTGTGAAGTCTCCTTCTCTAATGACTTTCAAAACCTGGCTAAACACGTTCCTGTGCAACCTGCCCTATGTGAACCTGCTTTGGCAGGTGTGGGTTGGACTAGATGGTCACCAGTGGTCCCTTCCAACCCCTGCCATTCTGTGATTCTTTGTCAATGACTAATTCACTGCTGGGATTTCAGAAAATCTCTGGAGCCTTCCTGGCCCATCATAAGCTAATCTGAGAGGGAACTGGAAATTATTTTGCAAAATAAATGAAAACTTTCCCTGTAAAATTGAAATTTTCTCACTTAAAATTGATGTTTTGTGGAACATGCTATATTTAACAAAAATAACTCTAGGTTTCCAGATCACCAGTATATTAAACATATTCAACTGAGTATAGCTTTAATTACTATCTGTTAGAAGGTGCGGGTTTTTTCACTTCGTTGGTCAGATGTAGAAGAAACACATACCTGAAAACAGACACAATGGCAAATACAAGCATTACGGAGTGTCTTGTTCCACAGTGTCATCTAATACCTACAACACTGAAAGTGCACTAACTTCATTCTGATCCCAAAGGAAGCAACACATAAATTCAATTGCCAGCACTGGTTCCTTTTTCATGAAAATATGCCTCAGAGGCTCTTTGAAGAAGTGTTAAGCCAAAGTTGAGAATTGTTCTGCAAAATTTTTCCGCAGGGTAAATGTCATTAAGAATTGCTCTATGCAGTGCTATCCTCAAAGCCTTCTTTGCTTCCTGTTTACCTGATACAGCATGTACTCTGCTTCTGAGCGCCTACTCCCCAAGTTAGCTGCAGTGTCTTTACTGTCTTTGTGGACATCCACTGGCAATATTAACCAAGTATGACCTTTCAGAAAATAAACTGGGTTTATTTAATTTAAAAATTTTCTTTTTCCTATTCTTGCTAGAGTGTTGATGGACTTTCCGACATATATGTTAAGATTTATGACTAATCACCATCTTTATTCACTACAGCTTCTAGTAGTTCTCTTATATGCCCTTTAGAGCTTTTTATCCAGTACTGGCTTTGGTACCATGGAAGAAAACATATCAGTGGAGTAAATTCATGGCATAAAAAGTCAAATATGAAGAATAGAAGGGTGAAAAATGCTTAAAGAAGGTGAAACAACTCCAAAAACAACATCTGGTTATAGATGACCAATTGCTTTCTTCTGAAGAACTGAAGAATATCTATCGACAGGTTCCATAGGCTGCTGCTGAAAGTCTGCCTCAGGAGCTTAGTGTTTGCTCAGAAAATCTCAACAACTGGATTAACCTTTGAATTCTCCCCGTATTTATTTATTTTTAATAGATTTTTAATAAAATCTCAAAAATGTAAAGAAAGAATGCACAGGTAAAAAGATTTGCCATGTATATGATATATTGAACTGCCAAACTTTTGGGAACTTGTCTGTTACAAGAACATGAAATCTTCATCAGAGACAAACCTATCCATACTTTTATTTTTCTATCTGTTTCTTTACATAACTCACATATTGCAGACTGTAAAGAGCAAACCTCAGTATTCCTTGCCTGCTGCGTTTAACTCGGATGTGCAGTTCTTACTGTGTGAATAATTTAGAGGGGATAGAGAGCTGTAAATATAAGTGTATCTATATATTCTACCCTAGCTCCCCATAGTTTTTCATCACAAATTATAGGCACCTTAAAAAAAACAATATGCTGTTTATTTCTTCATTTCTATAGTTCATGCACTAATCTGAAAATGCAGAACAAGTTGCAATCATTTTGATATACAGAGGTTATCTTTTCTTGTGAGTTTTCATCTTTTGCCACCATCTCCAGAGTGACACTGAACAAGGAATGACAGAAAGATTAGTTTTATATGAAATTCGTGGTATTTTTCAATGAACGACAGCTATGAAGTGCACAATTTACAAGATAAAATAACAAACATGTGATTATTTCTAATGCCAGACTGATGGTACTTTATAAATTATAGCCTAAAGCATTGAAAGTTTAGGACAGATGCTTTGAAAGTGTGTTCTAGAGATATTTTCAAATGATGATGTTTCGGAACCTATTTCTTCACTTAAGAAAAATGAACTGTTCAAGAAACAGACTGCATATAAACCCAGAGAAGAAAGAAACAGCAGCAGTAGAAACAACAACATAAATATTACAGGTGAAAGAAAGGAACAATTTGTTTTCTTAGAAAGTCTGATTAATTCGGTGCATTTTATAGTTACATATATTGCTTTGCCAAGGAAACAGAAACGAGACAGTACAGCTAATGTGCTTTACGATTGTCTATGTACAGAGTGGTGCTGCACATACCTAAGGTCTCTAATCCAATACACTGACTTCCTCCAGATTTCTTTGTTGGCTGGTTTGGTTTTTGTTTTTTTTTCCCTGAAAGAACCATGTTCTTGATCACCTTGTAATAAACTGCCTTAAAAACCATCATGCTTTGCTTTCAAGAACAAAGAGGCTCAGCCATTCATAGGCAAAAGCCTCTTTCTAATTAATCCTGTATGCCCGTTTGAGGCAAGTAATACTGTCCTAGGCAGATGCTTGCGCATTTCCCACCACTCTATCCTACTGTATACCTCTTAGTGCCAAGGCACCTGACACAGGTCTTGACCTACGTTTGATGAGGTTGTGCTTGAAGGCCAGGCTTTCCCTAAGCAACACTAATGACAGCAGAATGCTTTTTTGTGGTAGGAAAGCATCATTGGAGTTATTTCCCATTTAGGTGAATTTCCTATAGATATGAAGTCAGAGATCAAAGCAAGACCTTTTCTGGAGAGCAGAAGTGTACTGTCAGCTTTCCTGCCTGGTACAGTGGGGTTGAGCTGCCAGCTGCCAAGGCCAAAGGCCTGGTGTGCTCCTGATGCAAATGAGACTCTCAGCTGGCTGGTGTGGGGAAGCAATGCAACTCATCCAAAAAAGACATTTGCATAGTGTGGAACTTGCAACACATCCTGACCCAGGATGTAGATGTTACTTTTTATCTGGTAGAGTGACAGTAACAGGTAGATCATGGGGTTTGTTTCTTTTGGTTAGATTGTGAAAATTGCAAAAGATAAAGCCCCTCTAATGACATAGTTGGGTCTATGAAGTTATTTTACAGTGAATGAACTCCTAATTGCTCAGAGACACTGAACTGAAGAGACTGGTATTAGGTAATTTTCAAGGATCTACAATGTCTTCACTCATACCTGTTTTCCATTGGAATCTGATGCCAATCAAATATGTTTTACACAGCCGGAATTACAAATTTTACATTGCTTTTTGGGTAAACTGAGTCAGACTCTCAGAAAGACAAAGAAAGTACGTACCCCTGCTTTCTATTCAGAAATAAAATGCAGATAGCAATGTGCTGACATGTAAAGTGATCAAACTATTCAGTCAGCTAGATCTGCTGACTATTCCTGAACCAAAAAAAAAAAAAAAAAAAAAAAAAAAGTGGAAAGTCTCCTGTAATAAGACAAAACAAATTATCCCAACATTCTGTGAGAATAAATCATTAGAATATGCTACAAAGAACTGCTGGCTATTGGAATTTTGTACATGATAATTTTCATTTTTTTTGGTTAAAATACTGCTGAACCTGATTAATTATTTAATGACAATAAAATAGCCACATTTTTTTCTACTAGATTTCTACTCCTTATTCACAAACTTTTAGCTTATGACAGCTAGTAGCAGTACTCACTGACACTAACAGAAGCCCAGGACACAGGCAGTTGTGGATCCATGTAAACCTGACAAACATCAGGCAGATACTTCTCAGAAACCTACAACAAAAGATGCGTTTAGGAATATCAGAAGCTCGTGTTTGTTTTCTGTATGAAAGTTTCCATCAGCACTTCAAAATGTCTGCTTCTGGCAACAAGTCCCCATCTGCATGCTCAGAAGCTGGCCAAAGAACATAAATCTGTATGATCTGTTCTACAAAATACAGTGTAATGAGAAAAAGTTTAAGAGGTACATCAGATGCAGCATGCACAGTTCATACCATTTAAATACAATATCATTTATCTTTTTGACCAAGGTGCTCATGGGTGGAATACTGTAGCAGGATGATATATTCTAATTATTACTGTTCAAGAATTTGCAAGCTGTGTAAGGACAGTAATCTGTATGTATTTCATCAGCAGTATCTGAACACGGTACTTGGGCTTTGAGAAAATATATATAGGAGCATAACTGGTGAGTCATCCCTAAAGATGCTGGTAGCACTAATGAGACAATGGGATCATATTCAACACTTCTGTAGTGTGTAATTTTGTAATCTGTAATTTTGATTCACTTTTTGAGGATAATCTGGGATTTCACTTGTTTTTGGAAACCTTCCATTCTCCAAACTACTGGTTAAATCACCAACCTGCAACTGAGACACAGTTTGAAAAGCTCCCTGTGTATGCAATTCAACAAAACCAGGAAAGAAGTGTTTGGCATACATCAGCTCCACTCTGTAACAGGGTTATCCGCTTAGCTTACCTGTGATCAGAAACAATGAGAGAATCTGGACTAAAGAATATCCCAAATGAAATACTGTACTGTTAGTCTAGAGCCAAACAGAATTTTCTTTCTTTGAAAACAGTTGAAAGATGCTGACTGCAAATCCCCAGTGGGACAAAAACCTGAAAACGTCAGAAGTTGCCATAGGAATTGATATACCCTCACACACCACCTTTGCAAATTTTTTTTCATATCTTATACAGGCCAAATAATTTTTGTTGTGTAGTTTCTCTTTAATCTCTCCTAGACAGGATGAGCAGGTTACTTTGACATTTAAAATGGTAAGTCTTTCAGCCTGATCATTTTTTGATGGAAATGTGTAAGTGAAAATGTGGGATGGATTTGGCGAGCAGGCTTCCAGTGTCAGTAATCACTTGTCAATATTAAAGGTACAAGTCTGAGTGGCTACACAGTTTCAACTGTCGTGTTATGGGCAAAAGGAACTTAGTTCTATTTCTTCCTCTCACAAGAGTCTTTTGCATTAGCATCTCTGTGGATGGTGGCTCAGGGGTGTATCAGTTTACTATGAAATGATCATTGTGACTGGTCAGCAAATTTAGACATCTATTTTAGGACTTTTCTTAACAAGAAACACATCATTGAAGTGCAAATTAGGGGCACTGGACACTCCAGTATGTGGACTGGATCTCTCTGAATAGGAATCCTATTCCTATCTATAGCAGCATTTTGGTCTCTAAACACATGATTATTCTTAATGTCAATTTAAGCAGCAGGACAAAACAGCACTGCACTGGTCTTTTTAATATATTAATATTCCATTTATATTCCATTAGTGGAATTTAATAAAATTAAATTGTGGTGCTATTTCCACTCAATGTACTCTGAACACTTTTTGTAGTGACAGTTACCTGATGAGTTTATGTCCTTTGCTAGATAACTTTCTTGCAATAGAGCCACATGATAGGATTCTGTACTATAACGCTATAGGTTCTGCCTTTGTCAAACTTTCATTACTATGGTAGCACTCCTATGTTTAGTGTTAGAAAGGCATAGCAAACTAAATAAAATGACTTGAAAAAAAAAAAAAAAAAACAACAAACCAAAATGCAATATGTCCTTAGTTAAATGGATAACAAACAGATAAAAAAAAGATTTAACAGAGAGAAGAATTACAACAGCAGATTCAGTAAACACTAAAAAGGAAATATTGACCTTAGAGGCTGTTCATGTGTGTAATCTACTAAGCTTTCTCCTTCTATATACACAATATCTATTAACTGATGCATTACTTGGAAAAAAGAGAGTTTGAAGATGATGTCACTCAAAAGGAATCCAGTATAACACAGAGGTTTGGAAGACATATATTACAACATCAAGTGGAATAGATAAACAATTTAGGGACCTACATTCCCTGTGTAGCTGTTTGTCTGTTCAGAGCAATCTAAACTTGTCAGGCCAGGGTGAGCTATCAGTACCAGGCATTTATCAATTGCCATAGTAGTCTGTGTTTTGATGATGTAAACCAACATCTTTTAATATATGTATCTCAGATTTGTAGGTGTACTTAATACAATGAAAGTCCAGTATATACAAAGCTTAAGGACTAAAGGCTTTTTATCCTACCACGACTTATTTCTCCTTCAGTCTCCCCAATGTATTTGTTTTTTGAATGACTTCAGTGATTTTGCTTTAATGCCCACTAGGCTGCTCCATGCACTTCTAATCTTTTTCATGAAAAAGTTCTTCCTGGCATCAGCTTGGAGTTTGCTTGTTGCTCGTTTCCTGTTATTTCTAGAAATGTAAAAACCCAAGCAAACAATAAACCACTTCTGATTCTATGTATATGTTACTTTATGTGTACTATGTGGCTCAGCATCATACTTTAAGCTGATGAGCTAATGCCCATATTTTAGTGTAGAAGCCATTATGGAGTTTTCTGCTAATGCTTGTACACATCTGTTTATATGCAATGTGTGACTGATGGTAATTGTTGTGATTTACTGAGAAGTCTTCAACAGATGGGAATGTACTTTCCAGAATGCAACTTGTTTTATCATGTATGAACATCCATAAGCACTGGATTCTTCTCACTGTGAAGTTAATTCAAGGTTTACTGTGAAGTTAATTCAAGGTTTTCTGTAAGATACTATTAAGCAAAGGACATAAACTCATCAGGAAACTGTCACTGCACTGTTCAGTATGTCCTGGGAGTTGAGGGCACCCAGTTCTCCCTGAAATGTCAGGAGGCTACAAATTTAATATGAAGAGTCTAATTTCTATCACTAAATTATCACAGTCTAAAAAATAAACTTGGCTGTTACAATAGCTTGCCTGCCACATCCATTTCCTGCGCTCATATATTCTGAGGAACTTGGAAATAAGCAGAGAATGAATAGTCGAGAACTGTTGTGAGGGTTGTAACTCAGGCATGGTGCCTGCTACCATAGCAGTGCCCATAGAATGGCTGTTACTTTGAGATGAATATACAAAGCAGTTTAGTGCTGCACTCAGTGGGTATGACTAAGTCAAAAATAATAAAAAAACCACTTCAAACCAGCCTATAACTTGCTTTTACATGGCCATGAACTGGAGTGAAACTCTTCATTCAGCACAAACTGAAGCTAAATCAGCAGCATTCCTCCAGAATTATAGTTCAGCTAAAATATGATGATCCCAAGGGCAAAAGTTTTCAGATGCTTTCTCTGCATGTATACGTTTCTGTGCACATATGGATTCACCAGGGACTTTAGGATGAGTCTTCCTATATTTCCCAACTCATGTTTACCCCTCATTCTCTGCTTCAGAGCCTATCCCCAGCCTTAGTTTAGGGTTACATTTTCTTTATGGTTCCTCAATCCTGACTAATAGACACAGGTGAGAGGTGGAAGGAAGCAACTGGGCCAAATGGTGCCCAATGTCTGCACTGCAGAGGAACTGAAAGCTAGCATTTGCTCTACTGTAGAACTTCTTGCAGATTTCTTTGTAGGACTTTCCAGCAGAACTGGTTTGACCGAGTTTAAAGTTAATGAATCTGCTAATGACCCATTGACTACCTGAAATGAAAATAAATGGTAGCAAGTCCAGGTACATGTGAATGTGTACAAGAATTGGACACAAAAACAAGCTCAGGTTTATCTCTTGGCTTCACCTGAAGACACCCTGCTTTATCTATTGTGCAGTGCACAGTCCCAGGAAGTATGCATCTCCAAAGCTGTTGATGTGTTCCTTAAGAAAACCCTTCTGCCAAGCAGAGATTTGCATAGAGATTCCTTTATCAACTCTTGAGTTTTTAATATCATAGGGTGGTTCGAGTTGGAAAGGAACTTAAAGATCATCTAGTTTGAACCCCCCTGCCATGGCAGGCACACCCCCTACTAGTCCAGGTTGCTCAAAACCCCATCCAACCTGGTTTTGAACACATGCAGTGATGGAGCATCCACAACTTCCCTGGGCAACCTGTTCCAGTGTCTCACCACTGTCAGAGTGAGGAACTTCATCCTAATTTCTAATCTAAATCTACTCTTTCCCAGTTTCAAACCATTAGTCCTCATCCTATGACTAAAGGCCTTTGTAAAAAGTCCCTCCCCATCTTTCTTGTAGGCCCTCTTCAGATACCATAGGGGTGTAATAAGGTCTCCCTGGAACCTTTTCCAGGCTGAACAAGCCAAGCTCTCTGTATGTCCTCATAGGAGAGGTGTTCCAGCCCTCTGATCACCTGTAACAAATGAACTTGCTCTCCAGTGAAAATCCTGCTGAGATGCTATAAAATAGAGTGTTTCAGTTAGCTCTCCAATAGTTGCATTTTTTCCCACTTACACTGACAAAATTGAAATATCTTTCATTTGGTAAAAATAGATACTTGTAGACTGAGATGCATCTAGACAGCAAATCTTCTGGAGAAGACAGATATTCCCATTGTGAACATGGTTATCTAATTTATACATAACTTGTCAGGAAAAGAAAAAATCTCTTTTGCACAGAGTGCAATATTCTTTCAGTAACAAAGTAGCTTAAGGATAAGGAAAATATTTTAGAATTAAGCTGAATGATGAAATGATAGCTAAAAATATATAGCTTGAGAGACAGATAAGAAAGTCATAAACTTGACAAGCATTTTGATCATTATAGAACAAAAATTCAAACATTGTTTCAAATAGCAGTTCTACAATTTATGTTAAAGTATCACAACTGTCTTTCCAATGAGCAATTTAAATTACTATTAGAGGTAAAAATTATGCAAGCTGTATAAATGGCTGTCTATGTTTAGTCCCTATCCAGGGCTATAGTTTATAGCAGTTGCATCACCCAATGACCTCTCCCCAGCCATGAGGGGGATCAGAAAAAAAGTAGAACAATGGGTTAAAATTAAAACATTGAAGGAAACAGCAAAACTAATACTAATGCCAATATAAAGTATTCAAAATTACACTCAGCCCAGCAAATATACAGCCATTGCAATAAACAGAGGAGCAGGAAAGTAAGAGAACCCCTCCAGGGATGAGCAGTTGGACAAGGAAGAGAAGGAGCAAGAAGAGCTCCTGCTTTTAGCAAACTTACCCCTTTACAATGAGCTTGAGGTTCACGGGATGGGATACATCTTTAGACAACACAAAATCAGCTGCCCTTGCTGACTCGAAACTGCTAACAGCCTGCATACCATGATTCTATTCTAGCAAAAACAGGAAAATGACAAAAATGCATAATGAATTAAAAAATAAATAACTTAGAACTCACTACGCATTAAGATTTTCTTCATTAAGGAGATTGTCTGCAACTAGATCTGAAATTTCTCAGCTATTACATAGTGGATTACACACCTTTTCAAAAAGAAACCTCTTTAGATTGATGTAATTCTGTTTATATAAAGTTGATAAAAAAGTCTGTTTAAATATTTCTTTAACAATGAAGAAAAAAACCAAAAATTAACAATGATAAATTTAGTAGCAGAACCACAAACTTATTAGCAATCAAGAGTTACTTATGGATATTTGCTGCTAAATATTTTCTTTGAAGCTTTTTAACATGTATTTTATGAATTTTTAAGAAGATGTCTAGTACTCACCTGATGTTTTTACACTAAGAAAAAGTTATGTGTTCATTAAAAGAACCACAAACTGCCTGTGTAGCTGACTTACAACGTACAGTTATATTTGCACATTTTAATGGCTCAAAAGCTTTACATGCAAGAGAAGCAGCAGTTTCCATAGACTTAAAGACCATTGAGCTGATACAACTGTAGCTTGCTCTATATTCTGTAATATGTCACCTTCTAATTATTCGGTTCCTAATCCAGTTCTCATTCTGGCAGAGAAGCTGAACATCTGGGAATAAAAGAGATTTATTTTTCTTGTAAACTTAACAAGCTGTCAGTGAGAGCATACTGTTTCTAAAAGGGTACAGAAGATACTTTATCCAAAGCAACCACAAACAAAAATCCCTGTAGAATCTTATTCTGTGGGCAAGATATTACATAATCTTGATGCTGATCACAGCTAGGAAATAAAGGCAGAAAAATCATGGTGCAATTTGCACTGGGCTGTATTCATGCAGCTATGTAAACGTTGACCAACTATGCAGTGAAATGATATCTAATAGGAGTTATAATGTACTCAGCTAGAAACTGGAAAGAATAAGGCTCAAATTCAAAAGGGGAATGCATGTGGCCACACCTAAGCTTTGACCTTTTAAGCAGAAGAATCCACAGACCTAAATCAGCTGCACAGATTCCTCAAGAACACAGGTGGTCGAGTGCCTCTGAATGGGCTCTGCAAATGCCAGGGTCCTGTGGCTTTGACTAAATTATCTAGTAGGAAATGCAGAAGACAAGAAGATCCCTAAAATCCTTATCATTGCAGCAATGGAACCTTTCAGCTGTCAGGGATCTACAGTTCTGGGCTCTCTTCAAAGACAGATGCACTTTCTTTAAGAATCCAAAATATGAAAATCTAGGTAACGTTAATCTTTCTGGGAGGCATGAGGGGAAGATGCCAAGTACTGAGGCACTCATAGATATTAGTGAAGTAAGGATCCTATCTTTGCTTGGAAGCACTGCATTCCATGATGTCTGTCAGTTAGTGTAGCAACTTCCAGGCTATAAAGAGTTACGAACATGAGCATCCCATGAGGGTAGGGAGAAAAGACAATGGAGCATGATGAGCCTCTGGAATGGATTCACTCTGAAGAAAAAAAGAGTTGATTTGTTGGGTTTCAGAGAGGAAGAGGGATATGTGTCTCTTCCTGACTGTGAGGGAGAAGAATTCTGCATTTTTACAATAAAAAACTGTAGCATGAAGCACGTAAGCAACTCTTGGTCTATGCAGATACACTCATGCCTAACACCGATCTCAACAGCTCAAATATTTGCTGTACAAGACCTATTCCAAGTATGTCCCAGCTGCATAACCTTCACTTAGACTCCCATGGAAGCAGTTCAGTTGTGGGAAGTATCCGTGAGAACATCAGCAGAATGTCGTAGAAACAGAATTATAGAATGGATTGGGTTGGAAGGAACCTTAAAGATCATCTAGTTCGAACCCCCCTGCCATGGCAGGCACACCCCCTACTAGTCCAGGTTGCTCAAAACCCCATCCAACCTGGTTTTGAACACATGCAGTGATGGAGCATCCACAACTTCCCTGGGCAACCTGTTCCAGTGTCTCACCACTGTCAGAGTGAGGAACTTCATCCTAATTTCTAATCTAAATCTACTCTCTCCCAGTTTCAGACCATTAGTCCTCATCCTATGACTAAAGGCCTTTGTAAAAAGTCCCTCCCCATCTTTCTTGTAGCCCCTTTCAGATACTGTTAGACCACAATAAGGTCTCCTTGGAACCTTCTCTTCTCCAGGCTGAACAAGCCAAGCTCTCTGTATGTCCTCATAGGAGAGGTGTTCCAGCCCTCTGATCATCTTCATAGACCTCCCCTGGACCTGTCATGAAGTAGAGGCATGAAGCGTGGTAAAACTGCAGAGGCAGATTTTTTGAGATGATGAGTGTCAGAAACTCAAGAATAAAAGAGAAAAAGTATTAATATGCCAATATAAATCTTAAAGGAAAAAAAACCCAAACAAAATTAAAACAAAAAAACCCACCCAATATACAGCAAATCAAAAATAGCAAAGTGCCAATCGATTCCTAAGAACATCAGAGGAAACCTTTTGCATCTGAATAGCATCTGCTTGTCTAGCCAAAAGTCATTAGCTGACTTTTGGGAGTGGTGAACATGTTAATGCTTAGCCCAGCAGTTAATCCTAGCTATCAATTCTGTGCACTAGTATACTAAGCTATGTATCCTACTTGCAGAATCTCTTTGCCTAAGGTAAATGTTTGAAAAAAGTGACACAGAGAAAGAGGATTACACCCTTTTCAATTCCAAAATTATGTCTAATTTCTACAATACATGAGTATATTTATACGGAATATACCTCTGACCCATCAGAGCTCAGCATAACACAGGACCTTTGACATTCACTCTTTACAAGCAACTTATCTTACATTTTTTTTTACTAAGTATGACTTCTTTCGAAAAAAAAGGGCATTTTTCTGTTTAGTGACTGGAATGCTTTTGTTCTAAGTAAAGATTGCGAATTTGATGTAATCTACTTTACAACCTTCCATAAAAAACAAATAGGCAACATTCCTTCTTTCCGTTCATCCTTTGAAATACAGGGGTACTGTCACTGAATCTTATGTAAAACCTGACAAATGATACAGTACCTCACACATACAAGCATTAATTGCTTGAGCTTCTTGAGAAAAATGGGATAATGAAAACCAAATGTATTTAGACATATTGACATAAACTAAATGATAATCTGTTTGGCTTTGTCAGGCTCAAAGTCACTTTTGAGTTAGAAACAAAACAATGGAAATGATGTTTTTATATCAAGATATGGATAACTGTAGATTTTAGACTTCTTTATGGATTTGTTTAAATTATTCTTTAAAGACAACAAAAAGAAATTGACTTAGGTGCTTAAGTTGTGACTACATTTAACCTTATACATCTATCTTCTCGTTTCATGCAGCCCTAAATGACTACTTAGTGTTACAAGGATTAGCAGAATCTGGTCTATAGCTAAAAACATTGTTCAAAGATGACAAGGTAAAATGTCAGCTATCTATAGTAGCTGGAATTGCTACCTTTTAAGAAGAAAAACCCCAATAATTAATAAATGAAAGTTTAATTTAATAGAAAAAAAAATATCACCAAGACCAGAAAATATTGGTGGAAATAATCTCTAAGTAAAATCTAACTCAATAATAGTATGTCGTCTTAGCTAGTGACAGATGGAGGGAGATGTTCCTTAACACCTCACATAAACCAGCTGTGAAATTCTTTGCCTAAAACTATATATAGTTTTGAAAAATAGATGGATAGTCTCATGGAAGAAACAGCCATCAAGAAATATTGACTGCAAAGACACAACTTTTTATACAAAAGGCTGTGCAGATAAAACTTGGCCAGGATTCTTCAGGAAAGGTATCATTATATGCATGCTTTGGTCTAACACTTCTTAAACAGCCCCCTGATCATCTTTGAGGGTCTCCTCTGGATCCACTCAAGCAGGCCCATGTCTTTCTTATGTTAGGGGTCCTGGAGCAGAACTCAGTACAGGTGGTGTCTCATTGGAGTGGAGCACAGCAGGAGAATCACCTCCCTCAACCTGCTAGCCATACTTCCATGTTCCTGGAAGAATTTAGATCTCCCTTGCTGTGGTTATCTGAGTAGAACAGTGTGAAGTAACAGAAGCAAATATCAAAATCTGGTCAACTTCATCCTGATTTCTGAAGAGTCAAGTCTGATTACTATATTTATAAAAGTAACCAAAGGAGATTTTCAAATAATCCAGAAAAAACCTTCTTTCCATTATCCCTGATACCTCTAAATTTCAAAGCTGATCTCTTTCATTGATTAAATGGCAAATCCATGTGCAGAATTGTAATTCATATACAATATCCTTCATTTAGAGTGCTATGAGACATTAGAGAGGAAAACTAATAGTTGTGCAAAGATTTCTGAATCACTGAATTTTTGGAGTCACAACAGGTTGGGATATGAAAGAAAGTTGGATAATAACAGTGTCTCAGTATCAGTTCAACATATGCGTTTCTAAGTCAAATAAACTGAACTTTTCCAGTCTTCATTTTTTTTCCTTCCTTAACTCTTCTCCCTGAGAAATCTGAGAGAAATTATTTGTAAAGGCAAATATACATGCAAACTAACAGTTTCTTTTCATGTGCCATATCAAGTGCTAGTCTGATGTTGACATCAGTTATTCATATCTGAGAGGATGACTTTGAACCTTGCAGAAACAGCCTGAAATTATCAGTTTGGGAGAAAAATATGAAGGAAAAAGAAAATATGACCTCTAGGTATGGTAGAATAGATCTACACAGAATTCATTAAAAGGCATCTATTGAATGGAAAATATGACTAGTAAAATAGAGAATATTGAGGCCAGAAAACTGAACTGAAACAGGTAAGTATGCTGAACCTGATCAGTAGAGACAATTGAAATAAAAAGCACAGTCAAACAAAATAGAAAAGTTTTAAAACAGATTTAATTTTGTAACTATATAACAGATCTTAAGGAACACTATGGAATTAAATATGGGTTATGCGTATGAACAGTAGAAATAAGATGCTGCTATTTTTGTAGGTTATACAATGAAAAGAGATGTCTAAGTCAGTCCAACATAAAGAACTTTTTAAATTAAAATTAAGTGGCATTCTATAAACATAAGTCTGAATGTTATAGAGAATGTATCCTATCAACTGGACAAGCGGCTGGCTGAATTCTATCGTCAGCACTATTCTCTGTTATATTAATAGCTTCATGGATTACCCATCAAGAAAGGGTCATGTAGTCTGACCTTCTGTAAAGGAAAGAACTTTCCTAAATTAATTCCTATTTGAACTAGAAAAAGTCTTCAGGAAAAATAAAATAAAATCTTGTCTCAATTTAAAGAATCTGAGTGATGATGAATCTACCACTCCTCTCAGTAATATGTTCCAAAGGTTAACATCTTCACTATCAAAAGTGTATGAATTTTTTTTCCACACCTAAATATAACTATATTCTACTTTCTGCTTAGACATACTGGCGCGATGACATCTTTGGTCTCCTTGTAACTACTTACAGGCTGTAATGAGGTTGTCTTTTAACCTCCTTCATGTTAAGCTAAAGAGGTAGTTTCTGGAGTCTTTTACTGTGAGACTTTTTAGTTAATCTTCTAATCATTCCTGCAACTCTGCCATGTTGATTCTTTTATCATCATCTTTCTTGAATGGAAGCATCCAATACAGACAGAAGCTGTGGAAGTCCTTGGCTCAGTGACAAATCCACAGACTATGCTTATACAGTTAAAGACATGCTGCCTGGGAGTGATTCCAGACCTCCAAGCCAAGAGTTGCAGAAGCTTCTACGTCCACACTAGAGACGAACCCTTCTTCATGTATTGCTGTTACACTGCATTGTATTTGATGAAAGTTTCTTCCAGATTCTCTGTAACATACCCTTGGCCCCAGGTTAAAAATGTAGTGGTCAAAAATTCACATTGTTTCATAGGCTTCCAAAAACTTAATGCTTTTGTAGTATAACATTAAGTATCTCTTTTACAAGTATAACATTAAGCCTATATAACATAAGATTAAGTATCTGTTTTCCTCTGCATGAAGGAAAATGAATGTGGGGCAATCTGAAGAATCAGGGTAGGCCTTGTACACTAACATGGGGTGAATGAAGTGAAATCTGGTGCAATTTCATTCCTTTTCCCTATACAGGATAGTTCCCAGAGAAAAGTAATGAGAGCTTTACATAACCAATTTATCCCAAAGAAAGACATAATTTTGCTTCAAAAGAGAGGACTCCAGCAATAAACCAAATTACATATAGAGTGGATGAGGGAATCAGACCATAAGAACTAAATGATTTGACAAGGAAAACTTATGTGCAATTGTGTTGGTTTTGGACGGAAGAGAGTTAACTTTTATCATAGCAGTTGGTATGGGCCATGTGTTAGATCTGGGATGAAACCAGCATTGATAATATAGACATAATGTATTTATTGCTAAGCAGTGCTTACACAGAGTCAAGGTCTTTTCAGCTGTGGTCTAACCTCCTCTGGCAAATAACCTGCATGCAGCCACACACGCATCCTTTCTTCCCCCTGCCTCCACACCCCCCCTCCTGTGGGATAGGAAAAAGAATTGTGAGGAAGAAAAAGAAGGTGAGACCCCAGGGGTTGAGAAAAGGACAATTTAATTAAACAACACACAGAAGAATGCTCTACCTGTTCCCAAGACACCAACTTTCCCTTCTGTAGCCACACTGAAGCTACACAACAAAGCATGTTGAAAAGAGAGACAACTCCTCACCCTGGGCCAGCCCTCCCCTTATATAGAGACATGACTCAGTGTGATATCAAATATCCCATTGGCTGGTTTGGTTGTTTATTCCAGTTGCAGCCCCTCCCAATTTCTTGGGTCAGCAGCTGTTTGTGATAATTAACCCAAACCAAAACCAGGATATCAGTTTCTCTGTGCAGCCAGTGAATAGGCTGGGGATGCCTGAGAAGCAGGGAGAGGACATAGCTAGAACATCTGACCCTAGCTGACACAAGGGATTATTCCATCCTATATAATGTCATGCTCAACATGTGAAGTTGGGAGAACACTTGGAATGAGGATGTTTGTGTTTTGCAGCAATTTTGATGTGTGATCGAGCCCTGCTTTCCTGGAGGTAAATAAACACCTGCATGCTCATGAGAAGTGGTGAATTAATTCCTTTTTTTGCTTTGCTTGCACCACAGTTTTTGGTTTACCTAACTGTCTTTATCTCAATGCATGTGTTTTCTTGTTTTTACTCTTCCAGTTCTCCTCTCTATTCTGCTGTGGGGGAGTGAGCAAGTGGCTGTGTGGGGCTTAGTTACCTGTTGGGGTTAAACCCCACCAGTCTGCTATAATCTGTGTCAGTTTTTATATATTCAAGAACTGTGCTCTTCTATTTGCTAAGAGGGAAGTTCCACTAGAAGCTTAAAATATTTACTGTTTCCCAAAATATTGTCTCTCATATTGTCAGTATACCCCAGAGAACAGTTTAGAGTCTTGTACTGGGAAAACTGTTGTTCTCTGCTAAATCCTATAGCCATTTGTCTACTAGGAAAAGTGGCTTAGTACATTTTCCAACTGTTCTTAATTAGATGTACCTAGAGTGGGGGCCTCATTTGTTTTAAAGTAAGCTAAAGCACAAGAGCAACTCTTATACTTTTGCTTATTTTTCCCAATAATGAGCATAAATGTTATTTCTGCACTGCAAGCTGTCTCCCTTGTTGAGATTTCATATTCTGAAGCTCTCCTATTCAATGCAAGAACATGCTAAAAGTGGAGCAAAATCCTTGAGCCACATATATTTTAAGTATATATAACAACAATTTTTTAGCCTTTATCACAGAGATGTATTTGATTGTCATTCAGCAAAATTTTCAGCCTTCTGAGTAGTTCAGCCATGTTATTAGGTCTTCTGGATAAGTCATCAGGTATTCAAGGCTAGAAGAGTCAATTTTAGTTCACTGAGGTATCAAAGCCAATAGTAAAGCTTAGATATTATGTTTAGTACAAGAACATCCTCTGAATACAGATTCTTTTCTTTTTTTTTTTCAGAGAAAGTTGGAAAGTTTTATGAAATCCAAAGGGAAATGTAGTTATTTTTCCCCCGAATTCCAGGCTCTGAACTATATACTTAGGGTCCCTGTCTACTGCATGACACCACCACTGTCCTGGAGCCCATGCCCAAGGTAGCTTTCATTATTCTGATCTACCAAGTTCAAGAGAGGAGAACCCTTGGAATATCCTGAAGTGTAAGTAAACCATCACATATTTCAGAAACTGTATCTTGTTTGACTATACTGAATTTTCTATACCTAGGATCTACTCTGCAAACCCTCTCCAGGAATTAAAGATGATTTTACTGTAAAGCAAAAGAAGGTAAACTGTGCTTCTTTCCCTTCTTTACCCACAGGTCTCTTTCTATGGCCATATAATACATATTTCAGCTAGTGTTTGATTTGCAGGGTGAATGTTCATAAGACAGCCTTCTGAATGAACTCTAAGATAGTGCTCATAGTGAATAAGCAGTAAAGCACTTCAGAGTCATTGATTTAGCACCTATTTCCACAGTGTCTGACTGAGCACTCTATCATATATTATTTCTAAATTCATCACACTGGTAACTCTTTCATTATAATGTAAGAACAATATTATGTAAAGTATTTTAATGCTTTGAGTTCTTACCTGCATACCCATCACACATCTTTATATCCAGCTTCTTGATAGATGGTCTTACAAAATGGCTCAGAGGTAATATGATTTGCAGAGCTGTAGGCTAAAGCCAAATGGTTGGAGAATCATACTTGTTATAATGACCAATGCAAAAACTTACTTGGCTGATGGGGAACATGTTCATCTTCTGTTTGCAAGAACATCCGCTTCTATTTTATTTTTCTCTGTAGGTATTTGTAAAGGGTGAGTTCATTGTTACCTCAAGTCTGCTTTTAAAACACTTTCAGACTTTCTGCTCCAGTTGAAATCTATTCATTCCACTATTAAGTAAAGCAATGTGACTGACACAACCTGATGTGACACTTCACAGGGCAACTCATTGCTCAAGAAATATAAAACGACAAGAGCTCCGTCACTTTGGTGAAAGAATATGCTCTTTGGAACAGAAACGAAAAACTTGTAACAACATATCCTGTTATCTCCCTAAAACAATAAATAAACTAAACACAGAAAATTAGGTCCTTGTTTACTAAAATACTCTAGCCACTTGAGGACTGATGTGTATGGCTTTTTTTTTTTTTCCAACTTATGAGAACAGCTGAAGTATGCCATAACCCAGCTCTGCTGGCAAGGACTCAGCTGCCTTTCCTTCAGCCTCACAGAACACAAGAATAATTACCTGATGAATCTTCTACCCACCCACTACCTGGAAGAGAAGTATTTGGAGGAGGTCTTGGCTCTCAAGCAAAGACATAAATGACATCAGCCTTTCTCTACCCATAGGCACGGACTTTGCTTTGCAAGAAGCCCAGTAACTCTGCATGCCAAAGAAAATAACATCATCATTTTGCACATATGGAATGAAATTATCTCCAGCATGACTGGCTGTCCTCCAGGGCAAAGCTTTTTCCCTTCTGTGGGAGCTTTTGTGTATTTCTGTACCTGTTCAACTATATAAGTGCGCATCTGAGGTTTCTTTTAGATTTCGGACACATTAGAGATATCTGCTCGTTCACTTTTAAACCCAACATTCACCACTTCAGAATGACTTGCCTCATCAACCTATTTACTACTGCTTTTTAATTTTGTTCACTGAAATAATTGGACTTTCATTTACAATGACTTCTGCACTATCAGCAGATTTAATTGGTTTCCTGTAGTGCTGCTCTGTAGGTCATTTGTGTTATTTGAAGGCAACACAGGCCCAGACAGTTATACCTGGAACTTCCAATTACCATTAAACCAGGTTAGAAACAATTTCTGGTTTTTACCCTGTTTGCATTTTCTATCTTGTACCTTCAGGTTCTCTTTCCATTTGTAGTTTGTCTGTGCTTTGCCACAGATGAACAATGGAACTGTGATACTGCTAAATTTTCAGAAAATTATGCATCAGAAGAATTTAGCTACTAGAAAAGGGAAATATTTCACTCATATATTTCAGATTATTGGATAATAAACTTTGATAAAAGACAGAAAGATAATATTTATGATGTGATCGGTTTAGTAGGTTTCTTTCCCTCACAGTTACTAGCAATAATCTCCTGTGTTCTAATAGTGTTTTATTTGCCTCAGGTCTTGAAAAAGAAATGTTTTGAAATATTTTCCCCTTTTCCATATTTACTTCTTCAGTTTAGTAACTTTATGCTGCCTGCTCTCCTACTCTTTGATGAAAATATGTCAAAAGACAGCTCATATGGCAAGAATGGGATATTTCCATCCAATTTTTTATTCTTGTTTTTTCTCTATTTGCACTACTTGAGCTGCATACATTCTTAATATGATTTGGTGAAAGCTCTCTCCCTAAGTGCAACGTAAGATATACACAGACCTATAAATGAGGGTCACACACAATTTTGTAATGCAATATTATCTATTATGGATACTTTACTGTTTATTTGACCTCCTGAGGGCTGAGTGGGAGCTTTAGAGCAGAGAAATGCAGATGTTATTCTCAAATGTTCCACCCAAACTATGAGTTAAATATATGTAAAACCCTATCTCAAAGGATCGTTGTGCAAAATCATGTCTTAGGGTAAGCACAGGTCTTAGTGAATAAAGTGGTGGGGTTTTACACAGTACCTTAAAGTTTAGTACATGTTCCAGTTCTCATGTGTTTTAATTACAAAGTAATAAGGTAACATGAGAGGGGGCAAGTCCACATTCCACCTGGTGAAATTAGGATACTGATGTTTTGGAGACCAGGCAGGAGGAACCTACTGTTTGGTATTTGACAAGGACACCACTATTTTTATAAAGTGATCAGTTATGAAATATATACTGTTGCCTACTGCATACCCAAACTCTATACTCCAAATGAAGTATATTAATGATGGGAAAGTGTTTTCAAAAAGTGAACTGAAAATTCTACAACTGCTTTTCCTGAAAATCTTTCTGAGAACATGCTCTGTATATCTATTGGAGCTATGTCTGTAATGCAATTTTCATGCTCATTAAGGAGAAATTACCAAACATATTTGTCTGAGAGAACAAATACATTCCGCACTGTCTACTGATGTTCTTGCTACAATAACATAAATGGTGTTGTCTGTAATTTTCTTCTGCTTTATATACCACAATAAATCTGATTTTTAAGAGGCATTTTATTTTTTACCATCTATAGTTCTGCAAAATATCTGTGGCAAATTAGTCCCTTAAATCAACTTAATCTTATATACAATACAGCTGATCCTGGTAATTAACCTTATGAAGATACTAACAACACAAAGATGGAAGAAAATCTCATAAACCTTGTTCTGACATATCTGGCACTGTGGGTGTAGGCTTGCTGTTGTACATTCTCTCATAGTAACATTATCAGCTTCTGTCAAAAAGACACACTGGCAAAATTTTCTTATCCTAAAACCTACCCTAATCAAACAGCAAGGCAAGAGAGATGATGTCAGTGGGCCACTGCTAGATGTACAAAAGCTGGAAACCCTGTCAGAAGTGTTCTCCTCCTTGAGTGCCACTGGGGTGTTCATCAGACAGCAGCCACCTGACAGAAGGGGTGCTGCCTGCTCACCAGTCAGTTCCTACAGACCACTGGTGGCAAAGAAGCCCTACAGTGGAAGGAAAATCTTCTGCTTCCCTTGGAACTTCAATGTATAGAGGAACTAGAATGAGAGACTGTATTATCAGTCACAGGGTGACTGATGTGACTGTGCGACATATCAGCAGGTATGGGACATGTTAAATTACATCTGCCTAGGTGAACTTACAGTTAGATGTCATCTGGTCTTACAGGCTGACGTATGAGTATCCAGTTCTTTTGGGATTCCATGTTGTTCACATGTCAGCATCATCTTTCTTCTGGTTTCCTCTCTTCTCCTATCAGTCACTCAAGGTGCCATGCAAAACTAGTGTTTCCATCGTTCACAGGCTTTATCATGTCCACCTGGGATAGTCAACATATAATTCCATTTTGTCCTGCTTCCTGCAGCCACTCCCCCTGTCTAGTTTATATCATCACTTGGGTTTAATGACAACAGTCTTTGTTACAAAGTCTGTTTTTCTCTCTTCTATGTCTGGCTGCCCTGTGGCCTGCTTATTTCAGATTCTACAGCACAGCCCAAATAATAATATTTCCAACTGATTAGTTAACGTGAACAGCAACTTGTGACATACTATGAATATTCTTTGGAAATATGTGTCTACAATGAGAATGTCAGGAAAACTGATAAGCAGTGTGCAGATGTTAGACAGCAGAAGTTGTGTGTAGCAGAACTTATAATGGCTGCAGCATCCCTCTCTCAGAAAACATTCATCAGGAGTGATCAGTAGGGCCTATAAACACCTTTTGAGTTTGTAGTCCATGCACTACTATGTTAGGAAAATATAGCCTAATTCCCTTTGCCATTCCCTGCAATTGAGAAAACTCAATGTGCTAGTTGAATATCCTGTCTACCTGCAGAGGGTTATACTGACCAAAAACCATAAGAAAACAAAAATGTATGCAAAAAACTGTAGACTATTTTTGTTCAAGTGGGAATGGTTTACCCTGAGATGGATAACAGATTTACTATCATTACCTGTTTGCCCTGTGAAGTAGCTCTAGAACTGCCACAATTCAAGTAAACTGGAATCTAGTTCATGAGTTTAGGGACTAGGAAAAGTAGAGTTTCTGAGGCTAGACTGGTGAAGGATACCAGTCTTGCACTTTGGTTGATTTTAAATCACTCAACTACAAATTTCTTGGCAGATGTTAATCTGTTTTTATAGAATCACAGAATGACCTGGGTTGGAATGGACCTTTGAATGTCATCTAGTTCAATGCCCCTGCAGTGAACAGGGATGTCCCCAACTAGATCAGATTGCTCAGAGACTCATCAAGCGTGGCCTTGAATGTCTCCAGGAATGGAGCCTCCTTGGCAACCTGTTCCACCACACCCATAGAAAAAAATTCTTCATAATGTCCAGTCTAAATCTACTTTTCTCTAGTTTAAAACCATTACCCCTCCTCCTATTGCTACATGCCCTTGTAAACAATCCCTCTCCAGCTTTCTTCATTGTTCTGAAAGTTAGCCTTTGCCCATTTCATAAAGCACCAAAATGTTCGTAACATGAATGATTTGTTCTTGTTAGAAGGTTCAACTCTTTGAGTGCAACAGTCCAGACAATCCTTTATACACCATGTGGTCCATCCATCAGATCCATGTCTCTCCAATTTAGAGATAAGGATGTTGTCAGTGTTGAATGCTTTCCACAAATCCAGGTAGACCTTCACATTTATTTTACCACAGTAGCAGACCATTGTGTTCTACTAGATACTTTGTTCATGTGACATATCATAGAATCATAGAATAGCAAGTTGAAAGGGACCTCAAGGTTAATCCAGTCCAACCTTTTAGGGTAATAATAAAAAATTTAATACCCCCTCAATTTTAAATGACTGGGTATGGTCTGTCAGCCAGCTCCCCACCCACCACACAGATCACTTGCCTAGGTCATAATGTCTCCGTTTCTCTAGATGGAGGCTGGGGGAGACCATGTCAAAAGCCTTGAATTGATTAACAGTTTATTGTAATCACACACACATTTCATTTTTTTCAAGTGTGTTTGGGAAGCAGGGTACCATATAAAAATATACTTTTCTACTTGAATTTTGATTGGTTTTAATTTTGATAAAAAGGGACTTTTTAAACTGGAAATGAGATGTATCAGAGTTCACAGGAGAGAGTAAAAAAAAAAAAAAAGGTATTTTTGGTCACTGACCTCAGGTTTTGTATCCAAAAAAATTGCTTGCACATTTTTCCTTGCATGTTTCTGATGAGGAAGTAGACTATCCAGACAGATAGAAAAAAGACTGCTTCTGAGCTGTATCTGGAAATGTCAGTGACAATGCTCATAGTCCCGAGTGACCAGATGTAGTCCTGGATGGAAACAATGGCATGTGGGAATAGCCTGAAGGCTCTACCCTTGAGTGCTCTCCTCCTCCCTGTGTGTCAGCAGCAGACATTCTCCAGCATCAAAAGTTGTTGTTTATAAAGGAAAAACCAGACAGTTCTGAAAAGGTGAACAGATTATGGAAGACAACTATTTGTGAAACTAGAGTTGTCTTATGGGAAAAAAAAGGGGCTAAGGCTTGCTTTCCCTCCTTTAATTCTCTTCAGGATAATTGCTGTTTTCTGGAACTCAGTGAACTCATCTCTGCTGCACTGCTAACTGTGGAGCCAAAATACCTCTGAGTGTGAAATATCAAAGGATTGGAGGTTGGAGGAGTTCATTAAATTACCTCCCAGTTCATCATCTGCTCTACCGCTCTGTGAGGCAGTTTAGTTTCTTTGACAGTTTGACCTTTCTGTTTAAATAGATTGGTCTGCCACAGAGATGGTCTTGTGGGGCTTTTGAGGCCAGAGACATTTTGTGCTTAGTAAGACATTTTAAGTTAAAACTTCCATTTGTACTCATTCAGATTACTTTTAGCTGTCATTCACCTCTTGCACTTATCCTTGCTTGTTCAGCCTTGCTGATTTCTTTCTTGATTTTTTAATGCATTTCTTGCCCAGATAACTTCCAGAAGAAGTATCAGGATCAAGCATGGGAAAGTGCAGTGCCTTTAGGCAGAATCTCTTTTATTTCATTTTCCCAGTTATCTGAGAATCGGTCAAGATGTGAACACCCTCCCTACCCTGAAAATAGAGTGCTCAGTAACACCTCCAGCTTCTTTCCTGAGAAGTTAATTCACCCTTTACAAACTCCAGAACAATATTTTACATTTAAAAATCTGGTATGTGACTTTCTGCTGGTGCTGCTGTATAGTTTATATCTGGTTTCTGACAGATAAATATATACATGTAGGGCTTTTTTTAATGTTCCATCTAATAGTGGAAATATATTGGACAAATATAGGGTTTTGTTTGTTTACTTGTTTGTTTTAATCTTGGAAAATGCCTTTGTTCTATGTCACATCTTTCATCAGGAAAGGCAGGAAAGCAACGAAAAAAAAAGCTTGCAAAGTAAGTAGTACACAGTGTAGCATGTGCCAAATAATAGCAACATTAACAAATTAATTAAAATCATTCCTAACTGCATCAAGTGTCAGAAATAGCTAGTAGTCCAATCACATTTAGAAATAATTAATGGAAATACTGTAGTAAATTAACATAATAAATAACATTCTAATTACAGGAATGATACTTACAATTACTAAGAAACTATCATCATTAGCAAGAGAGTTTGTTACTGCATTTCTATTTACATAATTCACACTCTTACTACTCACTGAAAGTTATCCCAAGACAAATGCCAGTTAACCAGTTATTAGAAAATAGCAAATCAGTACTTTTGGGATACAGGGTAACCACAGTGGAGATGGATGATTTGTTTTTCATTAGTGAATGGGTAATTCACCCAAAAATCCCCCATCAAACACAGAGTTTTGGTTGTTCCAATGCTATTCGGATTGAAGCAGTAGTGTTTCATGTTCTCATCCAGTTCAGAAGGCAGAGCACTTGCTCGGCTTAGAATAAACAAGTATTAAGTTTTTAATCAGTACTTGAACCTACCTTACTCATCTCATCCAAATGCATCTTACCATGTCTTGCTCTTTTTCTCTATAGGAATTGGGTTCATGGTTCTAATCAGCCCTATTAGATCTGTGAATGCATTGTTTCTCTGTTCCATGTAAATGGCTTGAATGTGTAAATATTGAGACTCAGCTCTTATACTTTTGCTTTCTATTCTCCAGGATAGTCCGTGTTCCACGTGAGGCATCTCCGATGACCCAGTTTGAGAATTTCTGAAAGGAAGGACAGTTAAGCCATTCAGCTGAAGTGAAAGATCTAAGTTTAAATCTATTCTTCCTCTACTGTAGGGAAGGGAGTAGAATCTCTTTTTTTCTTACCTTCTCTACATTCTGGTAAATTGAGTGAAGTATTATGAGACAATACCCTTAATTATCTCCTCTTTGAGTTTTATCAGTCTATGAGAAATACTTTAATAGTCATTCTGATCTCTGTGGAAAGCGATGTCCTTGTATGTATTACTAGCATTTCAGTAAAATTCTCATTTCCCATCGCTCAACAGTATGTTTTATTTACTCAGGGGAAAAACAAGCTTGCACAAAAAAATCCTAACTACATTACAAACATTATTAACTTATGTTCCTTCAATTTTCAGTCAATTCCCTAGTTATGTTGCAATTGTGCTTTCAAGACACTAACTATAAAAAACCCCCAACATACTGGAATTCAGTAATGGCAAACACAGGATCAGTTGTAGGTGGTTTACATCTATCTGTATTGAGGTTCTAGAGATGTATAGAACCCCATGCCAAAAGCTGTAGAAGCAAGATTAGGTTTTCAGTTCTTTCTGCATTTTACTTTTTAATTAAAATCTTGTCCACATTTTCCATTCATTTATAATGAAAGAGTTTGGATTAAGAAGAAATTAAGTGGTTACTTCTATGGAAACAGAACAGACTTCTGTGTGTTCTATACATAACACAGTGCTCTATGGTCAACTATGAATTTTCACACAGAATGTATATAAAACCTAAAATAAAATAAATGTGGACAAAGAGTGCAAAGTGGATGTTGAGAGAATTGAAAATTAGCTTCCTCACCTTGAGAGGAAATCAAATTATGCTTTCAGTAATATTCATGGGTAATACTGTGTTGGTGTTCCTCAATAATTAAATCACATCTCAAAAATCACTATGCTATGCTGCATTGCTTTTCCCACAATTAGAAATTCTCAGATGGTTCCTGTGGTTACAATAGTAGTCTTGTGTTCTCACATAATAGTAAAAAACAAATGTTACAGGGTCTATTGACTTTGTCCAACTTTCATTACCTGCTTTAGGTAAATAAAATAACTAGCCAGGCTTCCTGTACTGGAAAAAATAATACTCCTCCACAGTAGTTCACAACACCTCAGTTAGGATTCTCTGAACCACCCTCTGGAGGAACCTACAACTGCTGTTGATAAAGGAAACCTACAGAGATTGCCTGGGCAACTGTGTAATTCAGATGGCCAAAGCCAAGTGATGTCAATTCTTAACATCATTTCAACACCCAACAGGAGAACACTGGCTCTGAATACAAAGAATGTTAAGAAACCTTTTGAAATAGCTTTGAGTTCCTGGTGTCTGCTTTTTGCTTTTTTTCCACTTCCTTTCCCTCACAGTTTGCTAGAAGTGTAGAATAAGATTTTAGAAGTCATTTAGGTGCCTCAGGTGTCAAACTTGTATCCAATGAGATTTTCAAAAGTGCTTGAGTGCAGTTGGAGTCAGGTACAGAATAGAAGCTCTTCAA
Organism: Chloroceryle amazona; assembly: GCA_027560015.1. Classification (NCBI taxonomy): domain Eukaryota; kingdom Metazoa; phylum Chordata; class Aves; order Coraciiformes; family Cerylidae; genus Chloroceryle; species Chloroceryle amazona. The sequence continues at coordinate 31,372 of JANHFX010018883.1, read as the reverse complement.
AGGAATTTGGGAAGAAAATTTTCCTTTAATCAGTAAAAACCAGAGAATTTTTGGGATCTTTATGTGTCGTCCATCTTAGGTTACTAAGCACATCTTTATAAGTCTTTCCTAGAGACCTCTGCAAGGATTCTCCTTCATACACCATATTGATGTTTTCCACAGATTTAGACAGAAAGCTCCAAAGGTGTCTAAACTCCACAAGATTATTTTTAAGTTCAGAGATGTGTTTTCTGTGATTGCTATGGCAGCATGGTGTGTTTCATTACATTTTTCAGCAGCAGGATTAGAGAGAGACAAAAACGAGGTCATCAAAAGGGGTCGAGGGGGGGTATTTCCTCCTCGGCATGATAATGAAGTAGATCTTTGTAAACATCCGATAACAGAGTATATCAAAAGCCCACTGAAACTAAAATGTAAAGTTGGAGCTTATGTTTTGATTTTTTCCAGGACTTCATGCTGTGTTTTGCACGAGAACAAAACCCAGTCTGTCTGTCTATGGTTTGTTTTTTTTTTTCCTTTTTTTTCTTCAGACCAAATCAGTACAGCAAATCAAGTTCCTCCTTTCAAGCACTGTGATCCTCTCATTGGCATTTCTGCTTGTGTTTGCTACCACAAATAACTCTGAGGGTTTGCTCCTGGTTATGCAGGGATAATGAGCAATGTGATAATTTCTGAGTTACTAGGCAGAAGAAAACTAGTTCTACAGCAAAGCCTATCAGTTCTGCTGGTTTTAAACCATACCTAGTTAGGTTTGACTCTGGAGTGATAGGAAAGTTGACAATATTGTTTCTGGAGAGGAGTATTTCCTGTCTCTGTAAAGAACTTGGAAAGAATGCCTTTTGTAAATATAGGGCACTTCAGTTACTCGCCCTACTTTGTTTCTAACATTGCTAATCCTGTTGCTGTAGCTGTGTGGCATTTTTTCAATTAGCTTTGTAAAGAATAATCTGTCATCTCTTCTGTGGAGCAGGCTTGACAGCTTGGACTTAGCTTCTGCCTAGGAAAATTAATTACTGTGGCACACCCTCTAGATATGAATTATCTTTCCTAGGAGATTTAAGCCTTCATTATCTCTAAGGACTTGAGGTTACATAAAGTTCTGTTTTCTTGCTAAACAGCGTATTGTTGCCTGTCTATGCTCCAAAACATTACTGGCAGACCAGCATATTTTATTTATGTTCTTAGGGGAAGAGTCATTTTTGGATGCTCTACTAGAGACATGCATTTTCTGGTTGTGCATCACTAGGAATACTTGCCCAGAAAAGAAATTAATGTATGTTTTAATAATGACTAAAGCACAGTAATTGTAACAGAAGACTGCCAACATTCCTAGCTCCCTGAGTACAGCATCTTGTGGTTAACTTTCAGAGCTTAGCTTGTCCTTCAACATGAAGAAAGGCAATCGCTCAGGCCAGATGGAGAATCTTAACCACAGACAGAGCAGGTACTGCAAATAGCAGGAAAATGCTCAGGACAAGTATATATTAGATCTACTTTGTCCAAGTTAAATTTAAAACAAAAGTATGATTTTAAAATAGTAAACAATAGTTTGACTTTAATTAAAGGTGATGTGTAAATTGCTACTTAGGGCTGGCTATTTTTACTGTTCTTCCAGCAACACAAAAACTCTCAGCTATCTGCTTTTCTCTATTATGTTGAACGTAGGAATGGGAGATTAATATTCTTTATATTTACCATCTAGCTCCAAACTCTTTTCTGAAGAGTCTGGAAATGCATCAAAAGCCTATGTGTCATGAAGTCAGAAGAATGTCCATCTGCTTAGGACAGTATGAAGAACTAATATTATCTAGATAAGCTACAAGGACTAGATCCTAGAGGTAGATGATGAAGATGAAAAGCGATGGATAGATTTTTCTGCCCAGGTCACCTGCCACCTTCAGCTTGTTTCTTTTCCTCAAAATGAATTAAAAAAATAGGAAAAAAAGAGTATTAATTAAATAAATACTGCAAGAATTAAAAAAGAAAAAAAACATTCACAGAATATTATTTCATTACTGGAATTCAAAGGAGCAGATGAATGTGGAATTCCCAGCAAGTTTTTCTCCAGTAGCAGCTGGAGAAACTACCAGACTTAGAAAATAGGCTTCCGGAGGTTACTCCATTGCTTTCTGTATTTCATTTGAAGAAAACATGGGGAAACTAACTGCTGGGAGAATTATTCCAAAGGGCTGTTGCTGCTGCCATCACCTTGCAAGTCTTTAAAGTGCTATTGGCTCAAACTAAGAGCAAATAAAAAGTGGTTTTCTTTTTTTAGGGATGGACTAGTGAATATGTGTCCTTGCAGACTGGTAGACTCAAGGAGATGTAATGTGTCCTAATGGTCCTCTATCTGGTTCTATACAACTAACACATAATTTGGGGAAAATGTTTAAGAGGAAGGTTTTGTTCCTGTAGCTGAGTTTTGTGATTATCAACTAATATCACTTATTGAGTTCTGGTTGGTTGGGGTTTTTTTCCTATTTTTATTTTTCTCTCTTCTCTCTTGGGTTATGACTTGTTTTAGTGCTAGTTGTCTAAGGTCAACCCTTTCTTTCAATTACCTCAGTATGAAACTCCACATATTTTCTCATATTTTTTCTTAATTCTGCCTTTCGAGCTTTGCAGAAGTGCTTAGCCTGATCACTGAAAGTAACATCTTTATTCACAATATAATTATAATAGATAAACAAGCTTGTTTCACCATGTCTGATGTACAAAGCTTTTACGCAGGCTGGAAAACAATTATCAGTTATGGATTCTTATTAATGGTAGTCTATTCTGCTAGCAGTATTAAAAGATTTGTTAATTAAATTCATTACATTGCTGTGTTCCTTTTGAGCTCAAAACAATCAGAAGTTATCCGTGTTTAGAGCACGTTTGCAGATTTCTGTAGGCCTCTGTTATGCTAATTGTATTAAGCCCTCTCGGTAAACAATTTGGGGGAAACAAACAGGGGTGGGAGTAAGGATCAAAAACAATAACAAGGGAGTAGGAAAATTTAATTCTCAGAATGTCTGCATCAGGCAAGGTATGGAAATATCTGTTCTGGCGTCATTATTTCAACCAAAGAGAGTGTAGAAGTCCTTGTTTTGGAGCACCTATTTTCATGGATTTCCAGCAAACATTAGACTTACAAGTGAGAGAATGCTCAGTAGCATTTTAGGAGCATTGCATCTGTTCTATTTTGACCGTGGTGAGGGGATTAAGTACAACAGATATGGGCATTTAAAGCCCCAGTGTGCTAGTAGGACTGGCTCAACAGTTACAGATGTTACAGTCCTGCTATATCTGCTTAGTCCAATAATAAGATTAAGCATATGTAGTACAGAAATAGTGCAAAGGAGACAATAAAATAGTTCATGTTTTAAAATAAAGAAGTCCAAAAGCCTTTAAAATATAATTATTCCACTGAATATAGATTCTGATTAACAGAAGAATCTTGCATACTCCTCTACAATTATAAAATGAACCAGCACTTTCTTTGTTAAAATTTTATTCTTTTCATGATTTTGGGTCAGCTTGAGCTCATTCAATATGCCTGGTAAGGGAATAAAGAGGTCTGCAAATTTATGTTTCAGTGTGTATATATTATGCTTGTTTGTATAAAAAGTTAATCCATTTTTTATTAAATAAAAATAGAACCAGAGGTTACAAAAAGCACAAGTCATTCTTAGTGGTGGGGAATGGAATGTAGTTCATCCTCCTATCAGTTAAATGCTTTTATCACTGGGTCAGAGAATCGATTGTCCTTATGCATGTTCTTTCTTCCCCTGCTTCCAGTTAATCCTCTAATATTCCAAGCAAAGATGAACAACTGCTTTATCTCTTTTTAAAAATATAATATAGCTTAATGGTTTCAGACTGACCTTAGTGAGTCAAAGATGTGAATTTAATTCCTGTCAGGAATAGAAAGGATTTGGGTGCAGGTATGCCACTGCCTATCTAAATCTCATAACTGCTGAACTATTGGCTAAAATCACTTGGCCTTGATTTGAAGGAAACACTTGACCTCTGCTTTTGTCAGAAAGGACTTAGGCTGCATTCTTCACAGGAAGCCTGAGTGCTGTAAATGCTGAGCTAAGTGCAATGACTCCTTACAGCTCAGAGATGCCTTGAGAGGGGTAGGATTCATGCACGCTCATTGGCCAAGAAGGCTGGCTTGCAACCCCCTTGAAGGACTCCAGCTTCTCCTTTCAAATGGATGCATCAGTGGTTGGTAGGATCCTGACCACCCAGCAAAGCAGGTGGGGAGGAAAAGGCACTTAGTGGCCGGGGTATCAAGTGCAGTCTTCCCTTGCTCCGCTGCAGGAAGGCAGAGTGATTGTCAGGATCTAGCTTAAGCCAGCAGCTGGGCCGTATTACTAAAGCACATTCCCATGCACAGTAATCCTTGTTCTCCATGTTGATTCTGATGGATCTTTTCTTTTCTGAAATAGCTGATATTTTCTCTGTATTGTATAAAGCATGTAACTTAGAGCTTTGGATTTTGCTTTTGTTCCCATGTCTTATTTCCTTTATATATTAAAATTTTAGTTTTCTGCAGAAACAGGGGGATTTGGGCTTTTGAATGCTACTAAAATCTGATCATCATTTGCACAACAGTGTGTTCCCTATGACAAAAGTAAAGCTGCCATGAACACTTTTAAAGAGCAAGTATGAATGCAATTTCTTCTGTGGTATATAAGGCATAAGCAAACAGACAGTGACACTACATGTTTCCCAAGTCTGATGGTAAATGTTACATATTCTGTTATTATGACTGATCAGTTCATCTATACCAGCACTTTTTAATTCCATATTTTGATATGCTAGCCCACTATCTCTAAACAAATGGAAAAAAAAAACGTAATTTCTTTCTTTCTTTCCCCCATATTCCTTACACAGCTTCAGATAAGCCTTTTGTTTGTTTGTTTCAAATATTGTAGTTAATGAACTCAGTTATCATCTCCTTTTCTTGGGAATTTCTTCTCATAGCTTCAAACATAGCATTTCTCTTACGCTTGATTAAACTCTAAGTGGCTTTTGAAATTTAAGAAATTGTGGTTTTCCACTTCACAACTTGTAAAAGTGAACACACCATTGTCTGTATAATTATCTCGTAATAACAGAATGCATATGCATTCTGTAGCTAGCATGCATAGAAATCCTGCATGCTTTTATCCTCTACAACACAGAGAAGTGTTAACACTAAAATTTACTTGCTCATTACTTATTAGTTTTTTACATGTAAAAGGTGCCATTTCACAAACAAAGAACAAAGATAATCTTCCTATATCTCTGCGTTCATGTCATTTTTCTTCAGACATTTCTAAATCAGTGGAATTTTACAGTTCCTACTGAATTTTAAAATGCTAAATCAGTGCTATTTCCATATTGGTCTTGCCTGAAACATTCACAGTAACATGTTATTTTCTCTGCCAGAAATCAAATGTATTCCATATAGTATAATGAAGGACTAAAGTGTGTTTATTTCAAACTTAAAAGAAAATGTTCTGTTTGACACTTTGAAATATTATTTTCTATGTATGAACCAGCAGAATATAGTATGGATAAACACAACTCTATCTTCGCCAGAAGATAATCACAAGCTTTGAAACAGCACAGCAATAACTTTCCAGGCTGCTGTGATTAGAGACCTACTAAGTACTCATGGAACAGAAAAAAGGAAACAGTTTAGATGATAAATAATAATAGGTTAAATTTAGCATAGCTGAAAACAAATAACCTTTTTCTTTATATATATATATATTTAAATATTATACAGTTGATGTTTATTCAGCTGCACCAAAGCAAATACTGCTGTTAACGGGGATCTTATAAACGTTTATAAATATGTGAAGGGTGAGGGTCAAGAGTATGGGGCCAGTATCATTTCAGTGGTGCCCAGTGATAGGCCAAAGGGCAATGGACACAAACTGGAACACAGGAAGTTCCACCTAAACATCAGAGAAAACTTCTTTACTTTGAGGGTGACAGAGCACTGGAACAGGCTGCCCAGAGAGGTTGTGGAGGCTCCTTCTCTGGGGACTTTCAAAACCCACCTGGATGTGTTTCTCTGCAGCCTGCTCTAGGTGAACTTGCTTTGGCAGGGGAGTTGGACCAGATGATCTCCAGAGGTCCCTTCAACCCCTGCCAGTCTGTGATTCTATGATACTACTGCAGTTCTTTTATAACTAAAAATATGCCTTCAGTAAAAAACAGGCTGTCGTCTTTGTTTAAGAATTGTGGGGGAAGAAATAGATCCAAACTGTGTTGAAAAGCTACAGTCCACAGACACAATTTATGCAGCTGATCATTATTATGTGTGGGATGATAATTTCTTTCTGCATGTTAGCAAAGCTGTAAGGACAGAGAACATTGATAAACTACTCTTCTTTCAGTTTTGAGTGATTTTAAATGTATAGGAAGGTCATGGAGATATTACAAGGCAGTGGTCTAAAGCATCTTGAAATTTGTATCAGGCTTTTGACTTTTGGATTTTTAATTGATTTTTGGGGAGTACACATTGATGGAGGGCATACATACAGAAAACCAACTTCCTTTGAAATACCTTTGTTATTGACAAAAAAGAAGAGCAACATAGATGAATATTGATTAATTTGTGTCATATACACAAATGTAGTTAGGGAAAGTTCTCTGACACCAAAATTACATAAAAGTATAAATTCATAATCATAAATTCTACAGACTTGGCTACATTATGTACATTTTATTTAACTACTGAGGATGACAGATGACACAACAAGTGGAATATTCACTAAAATGTCTTTATACCAGGTAACAGAAGATTCTTTCTATTAAGCAGTCCAAATTATATGTAAAAGTATATTTTTTAAATGGTTTCCTATGAGAAACTAGTTTTATTTTACCAAAGTTTTTCATGCTTCAGACTTGCTCTATCAAAAATCAAGTCCTCAAAGTAGACAAACATTAAATGCATGATATATATTATCTATTGAATATTCAGAAAAATCTGATTATTGTTATAGATTTATAAAATAGCTCCATCGTGTAAGGAATAAGTGCCATCATACTCTGCAGATGAGCTACAACACATCAGATTAATTAATTTTGGTATCTTTCAACCTGTAAATAAAAAAGGAAGATGAATAACATTGTACTTCAAACACAACCTTGGGTGACCATGCCAACCTGTGGAAATGTGTACTAGGAGATCATCTAATTCAGTAAGATTGTCGGATCAAGGAACTCTTACTTTGAAGGAGATAGTAAGTAAAAGGCAAAGTTATAAATAAAACTCACAGAGACACGAACCTGATAAACCATAAAGCCATGACAAAGATGTGAAACCCTTCAGCCACCAACTGATGGAGCATAGTCTTGGAGAGGGCCTATTTGGACTTTATAATGGATAAGAACCTTGGCTTTATAACTGATAAGGCAGCAGAAATAAGATGAACACAAGAATTTTGGAAATCTGAGAGGGATCTGTGGTACTAGGCAAAATTTACTGAGGAAATTTCAAGGGGCAGGAATTGGTGTGGAACAATAGCAAGAAGCAAATATTAAAGGAGCTGATCACATGTAAACAGTTACCAGTCTGATCACTGCAGCCACCCTATCTTCTTATTAAATCCCTTCTTAGTTGTCTTTCTGTCTTATCTCACTCTTCAACCCATGTGTGGGTCCTGCAAGGTCTAGGAGCCAGCAACTGGAGAGGCTAGAGTGGTTGACAAGTAGTGTTGTCAAGAGAGACACACTGGAGATAGGGGCACATGTATTCATGGTGCCAGGAACTGGAAGGAGTGAGGAGCTCAGAGTCAGCCGCTGGGAGGCACCTGGGTCATAGGGACCCATGAGTTTAGTGTAGAGCACCTGGGGGGCTGCAGTGGCTGGTGCAAGTGCCAGCAACTGGACTCAGACCTCAAGCCACAGGGCCCTTGTGCCTGTGGTGCCAGTAGCTGGAGTGAATGAGGGTTCCAGCACCAGCTGGAGTGGCGACAAGGCCCACATGTCTAGATGCCAAGAGCTACATGGACCACTGCTTTCATATCTTCCCCTAACCTAGTGTGTGTGGGTGTGAACCAGATGGCAAGTAGGTGGGCCCAGATCCACATAGAGGGTCCATGCTGGTTTTGGAAGGGACAAGTGAGTGTGGAGTCTGTGTGAGACAGGTGTGAGAGTTTGTGTGTTTTTGCTAGAGACCACCAAGCTGGAATAGCCAGCAAATGGGAAAGCAGTGGAGCAGGTAAGAGTGCTTGGGATGCAAGCAGCTGTAGCAGTCATACAGAGGATGCTGATGCTTGAGGGATCTGCGATTGTGTCTGTGTCTGTTTGTCTGTGTGTGTGTAAATCCAGAGTGGGAGCATTTGTGTGAACTTCAGTCCTGACTGATTGAAGGAGAATGGGACCTGGCTACCTATGGTTATGTGTTACATCAGTTCTGGTAACTACATACACCCTGTACATGTGGATGTTAAATGCCACTACTTTCCTGTCTGTGGCAGTCATGTAGACAGCTGTGTCAGTGTCATGTGTGTGTGTGTGTGTCTGTGTGTGCGCGCTTGGGATGCATGCTCAGCCTTGCTGATAGTTGGACTTGTAAACGGAAAGCAGCAGACATGACCATCATCACTGGATAGATACCCCTGGGCCTTGGGGCATGCCAGACTGGGTGCCAGTGGCTGAGCAGGAGGGAACCCTCTGTACTTGGAGTCCAAAAGAGGTAGTGGCCCTTACAGCATCCCTTAGCAGATTTAGTGTCCATGGCAAGGCAGATAGTCTGTTAATACGACAATAGCTACTTTCTGATCAACACACTGCCTCTGCTAAGTTCGCAATAGATTCCACTGAATCACAACACACAGAAGCTGAGCCCATACCAGCATTTGCAAAAGCACTGACTGTAATGGCAAAATAATGACATAAGTTCGTGAAATGGATTAGCACAGACTTCAGGGTGTCAGATTGGTTACACCAGATATTGAAAATTCGATGAGGTTGACGCTTGAAATTATCTAATAGTTAATTACTGAAAGGCAGAAAGTGCAGGTCAGCCAAGTTGGAGTCATTTATGGTTAAAATACAGAATATGGTCTTTTAGTGTATATTCTCAGATGGCAAGAGCGGATGGGAAAATTACATTAACCACTGAAAAGGAAGTACTTTATTCTTTCATTTTTGAAGTAAACATACATGGACAGTAGTGATGGATATGTTAAATCTCATGACACAAAACACCTTACTACAGCTTGCTTTATGAAAAGCTAAAAGCTTGGCTACTTGAAATATTATTTTCAATTGGCTGAGTATTATACAACTGGAAATTTGATTAAGTAAAGAAGAATGCTAATTTATACTTATCTGGTCTATGGTACCAAGATCAATAAAAAAGTACTGATATGCCACAAAGAAAAACATTTAAACAGTCTGAGAGAGGATTTTTTTCTGGCTTGAGCCATGCAATATGAGATTCAGACTATCACAGAAATAAGAATGAAGATTTCATCTGAGATATTAAAAGGATAGCTCTCTGTTATGACACCCAGTTGTGAACTTTATTAAAATGCTAACAATAGCCTGTGGTTACTACACTATGGATTGAAATGATAGATTTCTTCTGTGTGTGGAATTGGAAGCCTGATAGAGACTTTTAAAATGCAATTGTATAAAACTGCATTGTATTGTTTTCTAGAAAAGGCAACATCAGTTCAAAATATTCTACCTAATGGAAGGAACATTATAACTCAGAATTAAAGCTTAACACTATGGATCTTCTCTGCATTCCTTTTTTTAAAATAAAAGAGGTGATTTGGGCAAAACCTGGAGCACTTCATAAAAATTAAAATATATGAATGCTCTGATTTATAAAGAGTAAGTACCATAAACGGTTTTAATCCTCTTTGTAAGTGGGCATACTTGCAGGAAACAACCTAAATAATGTGATGCATCTATATCGTTTATTGCAATGATACCTGCAACAAGATGCAATATCAAAAATTGCTCATACGTCTTGCAACTGTAACTGTGCATCCGAAAATAAAAAACCAAAAGATACACAGAGTAGCATTTTCATTGAGAAAGTAGGCATCTGAAATGGGATAAAGAGCTTTGTTTACTCTTTAATATAACTGGGTTTTGAGGGTTTTTCACTGTTTATCAAAACTATTTTCATCAAGTAAATGCAGTTTCCTCCCAGTGCTGACTCTTCACTTAATATATTCATGTTATAGTGAACCTATCTGATCTGCAATAATATTTTCAGATGCCTTCGTAGTGTTATTCAAAATAGCACTTGCTGTGTCATAGATTTCTCTGATATAGGTGAAAGAGGAGAATGGTGATGGAACAATTCATCCTTGGTGCTGTCTCTAAGCATATCACAGAATCACGGCATGTTAGGGGTTGGAAGGGACCCTATCAAGGATAAGAGGTTTATTAGGAGCAGTCAACATGGTTATACCAAGTGGAAGTGAGGTTTGACCAACCTGATAGCCTTTTAAGAGGACATAACCAGGTGGATAGATGATGGTAGAGCAGTGGATGTGGTTTATCTTGATTTCAGTAAAGTATTTGACACCATCCCCCACAGCATCCTTGCAGCTAAATTGAGTAAATGTGGTCTGGATGATCGGATGGTGAGGTTGATTGTGAACTGGCTGAGGGACAGAAGGTAGAGACTTGTGGTCAGTGAGACAGAGTCTAGTTAGAAGCCTCTATCTAGTGAACTCCTTCAAGGGTTGGTACTGGGACAAGTACTATTCAATGTATTCATCAACGACCTGGATGAGGAAAGAGAGGGCACAGTCAGCAAGTTTGCTGATGACACAAAAGTGGGAGGTGTGGCTGACAGACCGGAAGGCTGTGCTGCCATCCAGAGACACCTAGACAAGATGGAGGCTTGGGTGGGGAGAAATTTAGTGAAATAAAGGCAGTAAAGGGCAAAGTGTAGAGTCTTGAATCTGGGAAAGAACAACCCCAGGTGCCAGCATAGGTTGGGGACTGACCTGTTGGAAAGCAGTGTAGGGGAAAGAGACCTGGGGGTCCTGGTGGACAACAGGATGACCATGTACCAGTAATGTGCCCTTGTGGCCAAGAAGGCCAATGGCATCCTGGGGTGTATTAGAAGGGGTGTGGTTAGTAAGTCGAGAGAAGTTTTCCTCCCCCTCTACTCTGCCCTGGTGAGGCCACATCTGGAATATTGCGTCCATTTCTGGGCCCCTCGGTTCAAGAAGGACAGGGAACTGCTCGAAAGAGTCCAGTGCAGAGCCACAAAGATGATTAAGGGAGTGGAACATTTCCCTATGAAGAAAGGCTGAGGGAGCTGGGTCTGTTTAGCTTGGAGGAGACTGAGCAGTGACCTCATTAATGTTTGTAAATATGTAAAAAGTGAGTGTCGGGAGGATGGAGCCAGGCTTTTCTCCCTGACATCCAACGATGGGACAATGGGAAACTGGTGCAAGCTGGAACATAGGAAGTTCTTTGTAAATGTAAAGAGAAACTTTTTCATGGTGAGGGTGACTGAACACTGGAACAGGCTGCCCAGGGAGGTTGTGGATTCTCCTTCACTGGAGACATTCAAAACTCACCTGATCCTGCTCTGGCAAGGGGGTTGGACTAGATGATCTTTCGAGGTCCCTTCCAACCCTGAACATTCTGTGATTCTGTGATTCAATGAAAAACCTTGGATTCAACAAATCAATAAATGATTTGCAGTACTGGCAGCTAGGTGACTCACTAGGGTCAAGCTCAGAGAAAAAAAATGTTTTACTGCAGGCATTCTAGCTTCTAATCACTTGGTGACACTTTTATTTTTAAAGCTGTCCTTTTGTCTGAGGTATAGTTAGAGCATGGACACTTGTCACCACATGTTATTTTTTCTGACAATTAGGACAACATATATGAAGTAGAAAAGAAAAGAAAAGAAAAGAAAAGAAAACAAAAGAGAAAAAAAAGGAAAGGAAAGGAAAGGAAAGGAAAGGAAAGGAAAGGAAAGGAAAGGAAAGGAAAGGAAAGGAAAGGAAAGGAAAAAAGAAAAGAGAAAAGGAAGAAAAGAAGAGAAGAAAAGAAAAAAGAAAAGAAAAGAAAGAAAAGAGAAAAGGAAAAAAAAAAAAGAAAAGGAGAGAGCATTTCCTTGAATTTTGGTGCATTACATTAAATTCAGGAGGAGGTGTCATGTGCTGGTGTTTCATGTAATTAAGTGAAATTTTCTCATTCCAGCAATATATTCTGGGCCTTTACAGCCCTTTTTAAACGTGCTTTTAAGAAATTAATTTCATTGTTTAAAATACAATAATTGTACTTTAGTCAAAAGGGACGAATTAAATGCATGGTGATCGCTTAGAAAAGGGAGGGTAGAGGAACTGTTTCTTCCTTATGTTGCTGTTAGCAGCAAAGTGTCTCTGCACAGCTGAATTGCTCTCTCAGATGCTTGAACTTGAACAAAATGTGCTCTTCAGAGTGCTGACTTCTTATAACAACATTAAGGATGTTATACCAGATAATTCGATTACACTAAAGCGAAAAGATCACTTAAAATATACTGCTGTTTACTGTAAAAATCCTGGTATCTTCATGGGTTTATTCCTTGCCTCCTCCAATATTAAATTACATTTTTAAAGGAACTGATGAAATCAAAGAGGCTGACAAAGGAGAAATTGTACAATGCCAAGAGCATTTTGACACGAGTTAAATCACAGAGCTCCTTGTGCGGCTTTGTTGCCTGTGGGAATTGTGTAAGGAGTCGGTCAAGAGATTTTTCATCAATAATGCTTAATTTCTTATTTTTCACAGATTTCCAACAGTGGCAGTGAGCATTGGATTTGCTGTTAACAAAGAGGTATGAAGTATGTTCTTTAAGATGGGTACTTGCTATCTGTTTAGAAGCCTCAAAAACATGTGGGAACTTTAAATGACACAAAATTTAACAAAAAAAAAAAAGATCATTTTAATGATTAATGCATTTAATAATACTCCACTAGTCCAAAATCACAGTCCTGCAAAACTTACCTCTGCAAACTGGCATTTACAAGATCATTCTTACAAAATATTATAGGATTTACATGGGGATAAAAGGGACTGCTGGTGTGAGCAAGGTTTTGTAAGACAAAACCATAATGAATTAAATATCATGCTGCCTATTCATATTTTAAACACCTTTCCCAGCGTTGTTATTATTTGCTTCTTTCCTGCCAGCCACAGCTGTGAAAGGTGTAACTGCTGCGATGAGGCAATTCAGAGCTGATTTCTATGAAGAGGGCAAAATTATGGGCCTAGTGCATTTAATTTGCCTTTGTGGTTTCCTTAACGTAGGAAAATAACTGTATTTCCCACATAAGAGCTTGATTACAAGAGGGAAAAAAAGGTACCTAGCCGTCATACGTGCTGTTTTGAGTTTCCCAGCTCTACTCCTTCATGCTCCTGCCTTTATTCCATATGTTGACAGTTGACAGTTTGATACATACAGAAGAAATAGCTGTTCAAATTGCCAAGGAATGTGCCTCTTTCAGACTAATTCCATGATCTTATATATATGTAAGTGAAGCCAGCAGGAATTCTGTGTGATAACGACATAGTTTTTAGATGCTGATTTAAAGAGAATAAAATTGTCTACTTCTCTAGTTAGACTTTTCAAACATGGAAACTGCAGAGAAACACTTCCATGCTTTTCTGAAGCTTATCCATTCCCAAAAGGTCCATTTGAATACTACATATTATTACCAGACAGCTTTCTCTAATATTTATGTTTTCTAGAACACCATTGTGATTTTGATGCTGCGTATTTTGGGTTATGTAAACTAAACAAAGCTGAAACAAAAATAAAGAATGATGTTCAGTCTCCCTCAGTAAACAAATGGGAAAAGCAGAAAAAAAAACGTAGTAAGCTGAAAAGGAGCCAAAGTACACACAGGGGAACTGGCCTGAATGTAAACCTTAAACAGTGCTGAAGAAATTCCTGCAGATGTCTTCATGGAAAAGGTCTATTAATAGTGTGTTCCTCAAAAAAACCCTTGGTTCAGATGAGACCTCAGGGTAGGGAGCGAGGACAGTCTCTTCCCTTTGAATTGTCTCTGATGGACACTGAGGATTAATTTGCATTGCATGGAAGAGGGCAGCAGGAAAAGATTTGAAGTCCAGAATATTTGAGATGTTTTCTTGACCTTGTTACCAATGTCTTCTGTGACCTTAGGCAAGTCACTTCATTTTTGTGTATCTGTCCACCCCTAAATAAAATTTTGCTAATTGTATTTATTTAGGGGTGATTTTAGGAGCTGATCATTGAAATTTGTAAAGTGTTTTAAAATCTTTTGGTGAACCCTGTTAACAAAATGGAAAAATTAAATACCTTGGGTTTAAATCAAGGGTCCAATTCTGACCCTCTTCTTACTGGTAAACAAAAGATGCCAGTGTTGTTCACTCTCAAGCTTTCACTGAGGTTCACAATATTTGGTATTTCTCTTCAAAATCCTTTTCTTGGAGTCGTGTGACTTCATGACATTCTCAATTTTATGTGTCAACAAAAGGATTTTGTGGAGAAACACTTGAATAAGTGACTGGAGCCTGCGGCTTTGATTGAAAAGGTGGGCAAAACAAATGTGTCACGAAAGGTGAAGTGCACGTAAAAGCATCCTCTGCTGGCAAACCAACTTCTGAGCTTGGATGCCTGACTGATCATATCAGTGTATTTGGGGCTGCAAATGTTCAGGGACCAGCCAAAGTCAGGGGGATGATTTCTAGGTGTAACTACTCCCCAGTGAAAGTAAAGCTTTCCAAATCTGGCCTTGGAGGACTTGCATACTTTCAGTAAAAACATACAATTGGATTTGAAATCGACTCGGCATTTAATCCTTTCTAATGTGAACACAAACTAGCTGCAAGTAAGAGTTTAGAAGATCACGAACAGATTGCATTACCTTCTCTTTATGAACTGAATTTTATATGACCTATATCTCAATATCAGAGTAATAGTACAATTATTCCAGTTTATTAGCATCAATATAATCTTTGATTACATGTACCAATTAAAATAATTGCTGATCTTTCTGCCATTAGTAGTTGTTTATATTTATGATGAGTAATTTGAGTTGCATTCATTTCTTTCCTTTTCAAAATCTTAAAGCTTGAATTTGGTGTAATTTACCACTGCACTGAAGAACGATTATACACTGGTAGAAGAGGTCAAGGGGCATTTTGTAATGACAAAAGGCTTCAGGTATCAAAAGAGACAGGTTGGTCTAGATTTTGTTAGAACTCTAAAAGGAATATGTTAATTTTGTTTCAGAGTTGTTGCAAATCATCATTAGGATAATGAACGTTCATTATCCTGATGGAAAGTATTTCACCTGCATGATAATTTTGTTGTTATGTGTTTGTTTCTTTCTGAAAAATCACAACTTTCCTCGTTTTCTTTTTTAAATGTACATCTGAATATGAACTATTTAAATAATCCTGAATTATTTTGCTTCATAATCATTGTTTAAAATAAGGAAGAATGAGTCGATTCACCAGTTTCATTGCAGCTGTACAAGATGCAATGGGAATGGTGAATCAAATTCAGAGTACTATGGCAGCTGTTACTCACTTATTTTCCAATGAACTCGTACATCCTAAAGTGTATTATATCCATAGGTATAGATGCTAACAGTGAACTAAAGGTTGCATGCTTCCTTAGGGGTTCTTTAACAGCTTGCTTTTCTGTGTGAGGTGTGTTCCAACATACAAATAGCTAGCAACACTTAGCACTTTAATGAGTTCTTTTATTGGTAAGCCAAGATATATCTGTTTACCTAATGACAACAGATAACAATAATCAGATGTTTTCTTTTAATCAATCAAAATGCAGAGGAGAACATAACGCTCTGTTGTAGACAGCAGCAGACATGTGTCAAACATGTACATCACTGTACACGGGACATGGTAAAAAAAATGAAAAGAGATTTAATGAACTTGAGAGTAAATTGGGGGCATTTAACATACAGATTTGTTCTAGTGACCCAAGCAGAACATGCATCAAAACTTCCTTGAAACTCAGGAAGTTTGGCTATTCACCTAAATTAATAGTGAGCCAGTGTCTCCCTCTTTGGAAAGATGAAGCAAATTGTAAAGCCAGTGACCCCCTCAAATTTTAGTTCTTGATTATACATCACATTTTTATCAGTACTTGAATATCTCATGCCACAAAGGCCCATGCTGCCAGAGATAATTAGGAAAAACCCCGGGTGCTCCTCATGGGGCTGGCTGAGCCACTCTCGAAATGACCTCACTGACTTCTGCGTCAGAATTCTGGTTTCCAGTTGAGCAGGGAACAATTTTGGCACATGCCACTTTTGTCTTCATTTCTGCAGTCATCCAGTCTACGTGGGTGTCTAGAACATAGCAAGGGAAGGGGACCTTCTGCCCTTCCAAATGCTTTGAAATGTCCCTTTGTTTTGAGAGACACCATTTATTTGGTGGTGAGCACTTTCACCAATGAAGGTGGATCTTCTTTAGTCTCACTTCTGTTGATCTTTAAAGTGCATAAAATCACAGTTGCTCTTTTCCTGGAAGGACTTTGGCTTCAGTGAAATAATCCAGCCCTGGAACAGGGAGTGGATGTCCCTATACCTACCAGTGGAACTCAAGTAGCCTTAACCAATGCATGATGTGTTTGGAGACCTAGGCTGTCGTGTAACTTCATGCCATTTGTTTGCAGGAAGCGTGACTGTTGTAGAACATTGATCCATGCTACATATTCATTGTTCAGAGATAATAATTTGCAATCACAGCCCAGGCAAACACTGTTTTGTGTCAATGCCAAATTTTGTAGAGGTCCGATACAGGAGCCCAAGCAGTCAGGATACACTTAAATGAAGGATCCATCTTCCCTTTGATCTGAAGTGATATTTCTTCTCGTAATTAGATTTGGGTCAGGCCTTACATGTGCTCATACTGTAAGTGTACTGTCTTTTTTTATATTCTCTGGTCAACAGCATTGGTCTTTCCTCACGAACCTATCCATATCACTGTCAAATCTCTGCTACCAAGCCTCTTTATTTTTCTGGCCTCTATCAGAGGGAGGAGTAGTCAGTAAATTTTCCCTTCTACCTCGAACTCCTGAAACCCCATCAGGTCTTCTGTTCAGCCAGACCTTTTTCCTAAGCAGAGACCTCCCTCTTCCTTGCCTTAGTCTCTTAGTCTCCTGTAGTTGTGATGAAAATTGAAGAGATCCATTTATACACTAGAAATATATTTAATAACTCAAAAGAACAACTGTCTTAGTCACGTCCTAGCTATGACTGGTGAGGTGTGAATGCTTGGTGCTTTTCAGCAAGGAGGCATGCATTCAGTGCTCTGTACCTATAAACTGGGTCTGTTAGGCAAAACATTTCTTTCAGCATCCAGAGTTTGCAGTGGTGGCTAAATAACATACCCTGCAGTGTACCTGGATTGGTGGCTCTATAATTTGATGCAGTCCTTTTAAAAGAGGCTGTTAAATCTACGTTCCTGCAATTGATACCCCATAACTTTTAATCTAATTACATACCTGTTGCTCACCAACCACTTACCACATTGCTTGAATCCATAATGCTCCTATGCAATACTGAACTCATTGTAGCCTGTTTAATTAAATGATGTCTCGCTCCGATCTAATTTGCTTTTGAAAGCCTCCTTGCTGCTTCTGCTGAGAATTTCCAAGTTATTCAATTAGCTGTAATAACCAGGTAGACGTTTCCTATCCAAACGAACACAGAGCCTTTAACCCAGGGTAGAAGGTGATGCCTGACACGGGCACAGCCTAGTTAGTAAGTAATCAAGCACTAAACCTTTGAGTTTTGTCCTATCTTTAATGCCTTCAAGCTCAGCTGGCACAGCAGAAGCAGGGACACTTGGCATTTGATCAAGCATCTACACCTCCATTGGCTTTTTATATACTAGCCCCTTTCCCATCTCACGTGAGGACTCCTGCAACACCCTGCAAGTCACTGTGAGCCTCTCCTTTGACTGTACAGAAGGCTGAAATCCTCCTCTGCTCTAGGTCAGAATCACCCTTGCTGAACACAATTACAAATGTAACATTTGTATATTATTATCAGTTAAGACACTGCTTTAATTTGTGATAAGAAAGGTTGGGTTTTTTCAGTTATAAGGTGTCTTCAGTCTTTGAAGTGTCTTTCATTCTAAGGGAGCTATTACTGGGTGACTGGTGATTTAGGCAGAAACTTTTCTTTCCTCTTACTGTATTCCCAAATGCTTATCATTTGTTAACAAATTAAAGTTCTGTATTCCAGCCCTATCCTGGTCTCAGATATGACTAGAGTAGCATCATTAATAGTTGCTAGGTCAACGGATTATTTTTACTTGACTGCTAATGTTAGTGAATTTCCCAAAAGCTGACCACTGAATGAAATAAAGCAATGTATGGAAAGAGAAGGAATGTAAGAATGCATTTGTATTTTTAATCTTCCTGGTTTGTTTTATTTTTAAAAGTGTGCTTAGATCAGACCATTTGATATGAAAAATCTAGTCTTGCTTGAATCTTTATGCAAAGTTGTCACTTATCCAATGAAAGAGTTTGGGGTAAAAAAAGGGACATGAAAATTGTTTTTCTGTGAAATGACCATTAGTGTTTGATTTAAAAACAAATTTCCAGAATCTACCTGGAAGCTGGTGAATTAACAGAAACAACTCCCTACATTGCAGATATCTCGAAGGCCTTAATTTTAACAGAAATTGGTCCAAAACGTGACCCTGCAACACTGAAATTGTTCCTTGGTAACATCGAGAGATTGCTCAAGGCCCAAGCACATGGGTAAGATATTTTACAATATATGTCTCAGGTTTGTGACCAAAAGTCATTATAAAACAAACCAAACCAAAACCAAACCAACTAACCAAGCAAGCAAAAAAAAAAAGGAAACAAAGGAATAAAACCCACACACACCAAAAAAAAATTGACAAAAAAACCCCACAAAAACAGAAAACCAAAACAAATCAAACAACAAAATAACCTAAAACCCAGGTACCCTGCACATTGTTTGATCTTGACACAAAGGCTTTTCCTGCTTCACGTTACCATGTCCCCTTCTCGTGGGGTTTAGGGTCCGTGTGATTGGGAGCTCGACCCTGGCTCTGTGCCATTTGGCGTCCGGCGCTGCAGATGCCTATTACCAGTTTGGGCTGCACTGCTGGGACTTGGCAGCAGCTACTGTCATTATCAGAGAGGCGGGTGGCACTGTGATAGACACTTCAGGTGAGTAAAATATCCTTCTTTGTGTTGACATTTTGGCGACTGACTGGCTGGTTTGGGGCAACTTGTGTTCCCTCGTTACAGTCCTTCTCCCGTGGCTCATTTCTAGCACTATGCTGGAGAAACATCTGCACTCTCCCCTAGGCTCTGGCTGGTTATTCGTAACTGATGGAATTACTGATGTAATTCCAGCCTGGGGTTTCATCACATCAAAGGTCTTCTAAGGTCTTCTGAGTCAAAATGTATTTCCATGACTTTGAATAATTCCTTTAAAGCATCGGATTTACAGTAAAGAACTAACCCAGGAGATTGGGAGATACGCTCAGATTGCCAACGGATTTCAGCAGAAGCAGCTTCCTGACAAAGGAGGGTTCTCAGGAACGTGTCTGAACAGAAATAATTAGGAAATGCTTAGAGGAAGTACAAGACAGCATGGTCTCCAGTTTGTTACTGGTTTTCATTTAGGTGGTACACATCTCAGAGTAACGGTTTACTGGTCACCAGTATGGGGGTATCGTGGATAGACAGAGTGGATAAAGAAGAAGGGTATGCTGACTGAGCTAATTTCAGTTCTATCCCTTCTTGCTGCTAAACCCAGGAAATACTGCATTTATTGTTGGATACTGAGCTATACATTCGCTGCTTCTGTTGCAGGATTTCTCCCCCTGTACTCGGCACTGGTGAGGCCTCACTTTGAATACTGGGTTCAGGTTTGGGCCCCTCACTCCCAGCAGGACATTGAGGGGCTGGAGCGTGTCCAGAGAAGGGCAATGGAGCTGGGGAAGGGGCTGGAGCACAAGGGTGGTGAG
>JANHFX010018883.1:0-11277 GCA_027560015.1 Chloroceryle amazona | reverse complement strand
AAAGAAAAGAAAAGAAAAGAAAAGAAAAGAAAAGAAAAGAAAAGAAAAGAAAAGAAAAGAAGAAAAGAGAAAAAAAAAGTTCACTATTCCGCAGTCTAAGGTCACTGATGGGGATGATAATTTGAGAGAAAATATCATTATGACAAACAAAAAGAAACCTCAAACAACCAAAGAAATAAATCCCTATTTACTCTAATTTATGACAAGTAAAAAAATGTTGTAGGATAAAAATAAGAATATAAATTATTATATATTAAAAAGCAATAGGCATGCCTGCTTCCTAAACGAGAGATATTTATAGTGCTCTTGTTAAGAGCTGTGGTTGTGGCTACATAATGTAGATGAAAAGGACTTGAAATCTTGATGAACTCTAGGAGTATCTCAAGTACGCGTTGGGAGCAGACTGCCCTGCGCACCACATTATCATGACTCTGAATTTTATTCCAAAGGAAACTAAGAATGACATTAAGGAGGGAAGATGGTGTGCTCTGGCATGTCTCCTAGTATGGCCAAGGACTGGGGACTACATTTCAGACATGCTGACCAAGACACAGAGTCAAGCAAGACAACACAGCATTCATCCATGGATCCAGCATGAATTCAACCTGGGACATACAGATGCTGGGTTTTTTGGGTTTGTATGTGTTACGCAGTTTGCTTTGGGCAGGGGGAAGGGGGGATTCTTACTAATTGTTCATAAACAATCATATTGGGAAAATATATTTTTTTCAAAGATGTTTCTTCTTTTTTAACTCCTTCATAGTGTTACAGCAAACTAATTACTAATTACTAATTAATTGTTACAGCAATGTGCCCTTGTGGCCAGGAAGGCCAATGGCAACCTGGGATGCATTAAGAAGAGCGTGTCCAGCAGATCGAGGGAGGTTCTGCTCCCCCTCTACTCTCCTCTGGTGAGACCTCACCTGGAGTATTGTGTCCAGTTCAAGAGAGACAGGGATCTGCTCGAGAGAGTCCAGCAGAGGGTTACAAGGATGATGAAGGGGCTGGAACACCAGCCTTAGGAGGAAAGGCAGAGACCCCTGGGGCTCTTTAGTCTGGAGAAGAGAAGACTGAGAGGGGATTTGATAAATGTTTATAAATATATGGGGGCTGAGTGTCAAGAGGAAAGGGACAGCATCTTCTCACTTCTGCCCTGTGATAGGAGAAGGGGGAATGGATGTAGATCTTCAAAACCCGCCTGGCTGTGTTTCTTTGTGACCTGTGCTAGACTGTATGGTTCTGCTCTGGCAGAGGGGTTGGACTTGAAGATCTCCAAGGTCCCTTCCAACCCCTAATACCCTGTGATATCCTGTGATAATTACTGCAGTCTAGCACTATCCACAAGAAGAACAAACAAACAAACAAAAACCAGGAGAATTCCCTGCCATAAGAAACTGTTGAGAATAAGGCAAATAAAAAAATGGCACAACAGCAACATTGAAGAAAACATTTTTCTGCATTGCAGAAAGTAACAGATGCATTTGCTTTCATTTCTTTAGAAGTATGCTATATGTTGCCATCTTACTTTGCATTTTCAGAGTTCTGGATCCATGTTAACTAATGAAAAGGCTATAGGGCTTGACCATACATGTGTTATGTTGTTTCCTATCCTGTCACTGAGAACAGAAGAAAGTGAGTTTCCACTTTTAACACAGAAAACAGATACATTGAAAATCTTACAGAGAGCTTTGAGTCCATCTTTAACCCAAGGGGCTTGATCAGACAAATAGGTAGATACCATGTCCTTGGTTAGAATAACTCTCATCTTAACTGAAGCTCATGTGATCTAATTCCTTATGAAGCTCCCATAGTGTTAAATTCATCTGTACCTTCTCCATTGTGGGTTTATGATTCTCTACTGCACATGCCATTAACTTTGACATGCGTTTTATGCAGCATATAGAATTAAATTTTAAGAGTTATTTCCATGCATGCTCAACTTGGACTTTCTGATTTAGTTCTATTTTTTTTTTTTTAATTACTTACTCTTCTGTAGACAGTAAGCACATGGCATCTTCTGTCCTTGTAAAGTTCTCATAAATGAATACCATTGCCTGGATACTCCATTTAGGGAGGTAAAGTTGATAGTAGTTTCATTATTTACTAACAAGCCAACTTCATCGCATGGATGGGGACAGAAATCAGATTTCATAACCTACTCGGGGAGTGGCTTCTAGTTAGATGCAAAAAGGGTAATTAGCTCTCCAGTTATTGTATGAGGAACTTGGTCTACAGAACTGAATATGGACATACAATTTTTAAAATTGATTTAAGATGGACCATTTTCTAACCTGGTTTTTAAATTTCATGCTTTGAAACAACATAATTCCTTCAATTAAACATAAGGCTAGTGATTTACAAGATTCAGGATCTAAGAATGATTTTGACTATTTCATAGAGTTGAAGCATAGAACATCTGGATATTTTAATCATAATTTCTTGTATATTACTGGCTATAAAGTGATGCAGGTTTTGCCTTGATTAAAGCCTGTCAAGACTCAGCTTTAGATTGCACCACAGACAGACAAAATCAGAGACCATGAAGTCTCCATTTGGAATAAGATACAGCCAGACAATCCAAGCAAATGATCCACATCTTTGGCACTGAAAAGGTGATTGCTCTGCCAATCTGAATGTAAGAAAAAATTGGGTTTTGTCCCATATTGGGACCTCAATGTGATCGTAACATGCTGAGTCAGTCAAGGAAATTAAGTGTTTGAGATAGGGTTGTCTGCCCTCTGTGAGCTTTAGGATAATCTATTTGGTCTTAAATGTATGTTTCAAAGGCAGATGAAAAGAAAGAAAAAAGTGATTATTCCATGTCAATTTGGCAGGAAAACAAGTGAAAAAAAGTAATTCTGACTTCTACAGGAAACTCGTAGAAACCATGAAACATAAGATTTGATCATATCCATTGACCAGATGTAGAGCTATGAATAAATTTACTAATAATATGGGTGTCAAGGTTTAGGGGTGGGCTGGCTGCTAGATGAATTACAAATGCTCTCTATTAACTGCTCTCCCTTCCCAAGGTGGAAGTTGAGAGGAATACAGGAGAGAGAATTATGGATTGGAAAAGAAAACTAAAACTGCTTTAATTAAAATAGTAACAATACAATGAAATATATACAAGTATACACAAAACCAGTATCAAACAAAACTGCCCTGATGGCAATTATGTCACTATCACCACTCATGCTGTGGAGCTGGCACTGAGGAAGTCCCAGAATGGACTCAGCAGCAGACAAAAACCAGATTCAGGAGCTGGATTCTGGAACTGGATACAGGAACACATGGATCAGGATCAAAGGCAGAACAGACAGAGTCCTCCTTGGACACCGGCCATTGAAGAATGGGCTTGACCCTCATGATAATTCAGTTTTATACTGAATATGACATATATGGAATGGAATACCTCATTGGTCAGCTTAGGGTCACATGTTTGGTCCCCTCCTCCCTGCTGGTGCAACCTCTTCCTTTATGGCATCCCAGTGTCATACAAAAAAATTATCAATGCCCTTGGTTTCTATAGGAACAAGTATGAGCAAGAGTGTTTCTGTATACCATCCCTTAGTAATAAGTATCAGCCTGAAACATTATCACTTCTAGGAGCAGACATGCAAAAATATGCTGTTAACTTCAGAAAGTACAGTTACTTAGAAGAGACTTAGCTGAAAATTAAAATTACTGAACACAATTGGTTCTGTTTCAGCTCAGACCAGGACAACAGGTGCTTGTAGTCCCTGGGACCCATTCACAGAAGCAAATGATAGAATGGACTACCAGGAATACAAAAAACAATTACAATCCGACATACTGAACTCAGATTTTAACTCAAAATTAAAGTCCTCAATTTCTTGGGGGAAAAAAAAGCGTAAAGATAGTTCTAAATACTTCGCCACAGCAGAATACCTTTCCATCCACTTCAGGGAGAGGTAATGCAAATCTACTCCAGGAATGGTTATGATTTTTAGAAGGATAAGAACAATAACATCCTGCTACTGCATTTCTATTTTCCAGCTATTCTCACAAATGTCAGGGAAGCCAATTATTACCCGGTATGTATTAGTAACTTGTCCTTCTCAATATTTCTTATCTTGTTGTTAGTATGTAATTTTCAAACTGTTCCAATGAAAATTTTCTGTGTTTATTGACATCACAACAAGATGTCAAAGAAGTGCTAAAAAGTGTAGAACCAAAAATCAATCCCTTAAGGGACTCAGCAGAAATGTCCCTGCTCATGAGTAGCTCCTCTGTAACAATTATATTTTGAGATATGTCAGTGAGATAATTTTCAATCACTCTGATGTGCCACTGATTAATTCCCTAATGCAATCATATAAATCAAAATGTTATGTAGAAATAAAATGCCTCGGAGAAAAAGGTGTGTCAAAGCGACAGAAACATTATATCGATGTGTAATTCTGTCAAAATAAACTACTCAGAAAACCCAGTGCTTTTGCTTGATCAGACATTCCTTCCATGAAACCATGGTAACTGTCAATTACTTATTTCCATTCTCTAAATCTTTATGGGCAGAGTCCCAAAATAGTAATTTGGTTATTTCACACGGGACTAACATCAAACTGTTGTCTGGTTTATCCTGTTTTAGCTTTTTATAGGATTAAGTGTGTTTTACTAGCTTTTAATCCCTTGGCATTGCTCCAGTTTCCAAAAACTCGTTAAAACTGGGTTGTGTAAAGAGGTTACAAGGTAATTCACTTATGATTCTTGACTAAATTATCTGGAACTGTTGACTTAAAGAGAACTGTATTACTTCTTCCTTATTTACATATGATAAAAGATTTACTCGATTTATGTCAGTGTATTGTATAAATTCATACTTCTCATTTTGTCTGAAAATTGAAACCATCATACAGCTTGTGGGCCTTTTCTGTACTTTTTTTTCCAGTGAGTTAGGACTTTTATTCTATCAGTAAAACAACTTCTGGTAGTATATTTACCGTTTTTTAAATAACAAAAACAGAACAGAAAAAAGATTAAATGACCAAACCAGGGGAATATCTGATTTAATTTAACCCTGAGTAACATCACTTACAAGACTTGAGAATAATTTAGGATTTATAACAATAAGTTTGTGGCTGAAAATATAATTAATTCGTGACAGACAGCTTGAGATTATGAAATATAGGTTTTGTCTTTTTTGGTTTCCTAGGACAGACACTGACACCAAGGAAGTTCTGTAGTAACAAATTAGAAGTATGTAAACCTTTTTTGACCTAAAGGATCCCTTACACACTTTAACATCCCCTCCATTCCCTGATTGCCCTGTTGACTATAGATAGAAAATGAAAAGGCATCTATACAGAATTAATCATAGCACATGAATCTTTTTCTGGTGGTGTCAGCCTTATCCTGTACAGTACTGCATGATTTTAACATAGATTACCCACGTACCAAAAGCTGATAGCAAAGGACTATGGAGCGCAAACAGGACATTTATTTCAGATGAGTATTGCAAAGCGTATGTTCCTCCAAATCTTTTAAATATCATAATCACTAAAGAGAAACTTGATTATTATTATTATTTATTTAGCCACTGAAAATAAATATATGCCTACGTATAAAAATAAATAATATTAAACTAGTGTTCCTCGGGGTGTGGTATTGGGATCAGCACTCTTTAGCATCTTTGATGGTGATGTGGACAGTGGGACTGAGTGTAAATTTGATGACACTAAGCTCCGTGGTACAGTCGACACTCTAGAGAGAAGGGATGCCATCCAGAGGGACCTTGACAGGCTTGAGAGGTGGGCCTGTGTAATCTCATGAAGTTCAGTATGGCCAAGTGCAGGGTTCTACACCTGGGTCAGGGCAATCTGAAGCACAAATACTGTCTGAGCAATGAGTGGATTGAGAGCATCCCTGTGGAGGACTTCGAGGTATTGGTGGATGAAGAAGTGAATATGAGCCAGCAATCTGCACCTGTAGCCCAGAAAGCCAATCCCATCCTGGGCTGCATCAAAAAACCCATAACATAAGAAGGACATGTACCTGCTTGAGTGGGTCCAGAGGAGGACCACAAAAATGATCAGGAGGCTGGCACATATCTCCCATGAGGACAGGCTGAGAGGGTTGGGACTGTTCAGCTTGGAGAAGTGAAAGCTCCAGGGATACCTTAAAGCAACCTTCCAGTACCTACCAGGGGGCCTACAGGCCTTTAAGAGGGAATGTAGTGATAGAACGAGGCGCATGTGACATAACAGTTTTAAACTGGAAGAAGGTAGATTTAGGTTAGATATTAGGAAGAAATTCTGTAGTGTGAGAGTGGTGAGATACTGGAAAAGGTTGCCCAGAGAAGTTGTGGATGTCCCCTCCCGGGAAGTCAAGGCCAGGTTGGATGGTGCATTGAGCAGCCTGGTATACTGGAAGGTGTCCCTGTCCATGGCAGGAGTGTTGGAACTAGGTGATGTTTTTGGACCCTTCCAACTCATCATATTTTATTCTTGCATGATTATACTAACTTCAATAAGGTATGTATAGAGCTTGATGTGTTGCTTTAAAATATATTGGATATTTTGAAATTCAATGTGTTTTCATAACATGTCAACTTCTGTAAACCAAATCAAGAACAAAAAGAACAAAAATCTCAAAAATGCATTGTCTGATTTGTCTCAACTCAATGAGTTTTATGTTTTGCAGCACGAAAATTCTCATTTATTCAGACACATTTTCAAGCATATTTGGTAGTATAATCTTCTGTTTCTGAAGGACTTTAGGGCCTTCAACATGTTTTATGCCATCTGTTGCATATGATATGATGTTCCGGCCTAAATCCTTCTTGATATTTATTTATTGTTTGAAACTACCATTTATGCATGCTTTAAATTTATTCTCTAAAACTAGGATTATTGTATAATCCTAGCATGGAATACTAAATAAAAATGAAATGGTAAGTATGACGATATTTTGGATTTGTGATACTAAGAGCAGAAGGTAAGAATGAAAAATAAATATAGACAAAGTACTTTAGTTTTCTAACACAAAAAGAACATCAGATCGTCATTGTTTTTTATAACTGCAATAATATTTATTAATTTGTACTGCCAAAGGACTACCAAATGATTTCAACATGTCTTGGGGGGGATCAGATTTTCTCTTAGTTTTGTATGTCTCTAAATAAACAGTTAATGATGCTTCTTCTTTTGGGACTCAATCTACTTTAAAACATTTGGGAAAGAAGAGGTATTCATGTAAACAGTCAGATCCTGGTTAATTAACTGAGGAAACTGAGCAGTAGCAGTTAACTGTGGAATGGTCTTTTCTGCTGCCTGATTTTTGTTTCCTGTTGAAAAAAAATGTATCAAGTCATAAAAATAAAATTGAGAATCTGGACTTTAGATGCTGAAAGACTTTTAGATAGTGAATAATAAATCTGAGCACCTCAAATTCAGCTTCTAGCACCTATGGTAATTTGTTTCTGTAGTAAGAATTAAAACAAAAAAGGCTGTTATTACTATAATAGTCAGATTTTACTAACAATGAATAAAATACTGTATTTGTTCTTTATGTAACTTACCATTTTGTTCAAATAAGGTTATGATATCTGTGTGTATCAAGTTATATAGGCCATGGCAATATAATTATTTCATCTAAATCATAATACATTGCTCTCTGCAGAGCATGTTGACTCTTCTGTCAATAAAAATCATACCGTGCCTTCTGCTTTCCAGTGCTATGTCCCTGAGTATTTTGTAAATTTAATTAAATGTGACTTATGCAAAGTTCTGTAATATAGATGTAAAAGTTGATACAAATTTTTAAGACCATTAGCCATAACAACAACATTATCTTTCTGTATCAGCAAAAAGATTAAATGAAGAATAAATCCAGACATCTTTTGCATATCAACTAATGCATATGAAGTTGTTACCTAATGGTGATTAGATATAGGCAGATAATAAATCCATTATTCTTAATTCAACTTGTCTATCTGGCTCATGGAGATACATACCATAATTATTAATTAGCAAGCATGAAAATCATTAATTGCTTTCACCTCAACAGTTTGGAAAACAAGACGTAGAGACAGACTGCCTGGTGCATTTTAGGATGGTGTAACAAGATGAAATCTATCACATTATCATTCCAGCCCTAGTCTCTGCACAGTAGTAAGTAACTTGCAGTGTCCAGTAGTGATGAAGATATCTAGTGGTAGGGTCTTTTGTATACCCCAAGAACATGGAGTAGAAAGAAACCCCACTAGCAGATTCTTGCAAGTGACTATTGCATTGAGGGAAAACGTGTAAGGACTTCTTTGAAACTTGTGAGAGTACATAAAGAAGTACTTCATTGACTGATTTAAAAGAATTTTTTTTTAAAAAAGAAGCTTAAAATACATTTTATTACTCAAATATAAATATTTTTGAAGTGGCATAGGACTCAGCTCAGTTTATATGACAAGCCTGTGTTCATTTTTCAAGTGATCTAAATTAGTTTCTACCATGATGAAAAAGGATTCTTAAGAGCAACTTTGAAGTAGCTGTTGTAAAGACTTGTAAAGAAATTTTACTGAGTATCTTTTAATCTTAGAATAGATTAATATTTCAGTATCTGAACCACATTTAAAAATGAGAAACTTCATGCCATTCTATGGAGCTGTTAGCTTCAATTTTTAGCTGTTATATCAAAAATAAACACCTTATTTGATTTTAGTTTAAATGCAGTATAGCACATTCAAAATATGTTTTTTAGATTGAAGAACAAAAGTGACTACAGGATTTATGAGATCAGTTCTGCTTTCCTTACTCAGACAAAAGTTGCACTGGTTTTCAAAGGAGAACTGCAAAAGAAGGAGTGTTGGTTTAGCCTCAGCAGCAATGTGCTACTTAGTCAGACGTAGCAGGGCAGGTACATACATTGTTTCAGTCACTACCAGGAGGAACTAATACCCAGGCATGTCTGGAGTAATGAAAAGCCCTTCTGCAGCTAGGATTTTCTGTCATGGCACTGATGAACAGAGACATTTGGTCTGCAACTTTCCTACTTTGGTGTTCCCACCTAGATCCTATGCCAGTTTGTATACTAATCCCAGTTGAAATATCCATTATTATTGCTATAAGGGCACACAGCAATTAAAAAGAAAAAATATATAAATAAATATATTTTTTAAGAACTTAAGAGTTAATTAAAAACATTTCCCTATTGTGCCTTTCAGATAATGTTATTAATCATTTCACACATGCTGAATTTCATGCAGATAGTCACATGCAGGTAGAGATACCTGTGAAAATCAATCCCAAGATATCTCCTCAAGGTGCATTTTAATTAAGAATCTTATCCTAAGTGAATCTAATGCTATTAGAGTATCTAAAATCTCTTGTTTAGTGAGCATTAATAAAGCAATTCTGATGTTTAAGTACTAAATCATCAATGAGACAGACAGAGGATGGAAAGTGGTTTTGTGGTGGTTCCTTTATCATATCACTGCAGGACCCATCAGTCCTATCAGTTGTACATGTTAGTAGTAATACAGATGAGATTAAAAGTGATAATATAATGAATATTTAAATTTAAGGGATTCATTCCACTTAGGGTTAGAAGAGCCAAAGGAATCCCTGGCTGTGAGGAGAAAAAAAAGTTAACACACCTGGGAAAAAAAAATAGAAACAGGAGAACAGAGAAGTCAACATGGAAATAAGGAGGAATTAAATTTAATAATAAAAATATTTTGCTTGTGACAGTTCCAACAACTGATGGACAACCTAAACATTCAGTAGGAAAAGCTAAGTTATTTTTAGATTGCAAATAAAAGCAAAGATGAAAAACAGGAAATAGAAGTATCTGGATATATACAAAACATAAAACAAGTCTCCTAGAAAATAATGCCTATTTGTTTGCTAAATATGTCTTTTTGTGTAGCTGCAGTGCTCAAGACTTATACATTCTTTTTTCCTATTTGCAAGATCTCTGGATTGTTTAATAGAATTCACTTTGTCAGATGGAATTCCCTGTTACACAGGTAGTACTTCCAGGCTCTATAATTGTACAATCTGTGAAGTCAAATTCTAGCTCCTCTGAAGGGAATAGAAGTCCCTCCTGGTGGGCTTAATTAGTTCAGACTTCAACTTTCTGAGTGTAGACCTTCCATTTCATTCTCTCTCTCTCTTTCTGTTAAAAAGGCATTAATACAATATTTTACTTATCATAAGACCAAGGAATGACTGGTGTATTAACCTGTTCTAGAAATAGTTGCTGAAACAACTATCCTGTTGCAGAAAAAATTCTTCCTTCTTTCCCTTTGAAAGGAAAAAGGAAAAAAAGAAAAAGAAAAAAGAAATAAAAGAAAAAGGAAAGAAAAAAGTTCCCCTGTAGAAAACACCCTTGCTGTTCTTGCGTTACAGACATGTGGGGAGAAGTAACAGAAATTTATCTTTCTCATTCCTGTCTTTCTCAAGATGATTTCTCTTCAAATCTGTTGTAGGAGATGTATCTGAAAATTATGGAACATTCCCAGGAGACCCTAAAAGGTTTAATCAGGAAGTCACAGGGTTTCCTGTCCTACTTCAGAGGTACAAATGCAGAATTTCTCTTAAAAGAGTTATAAAATGTTTCCAATGGTCCCTGGTGTTTCCATGATTTTGAAAGACTGGAGTTTTAAAATGCAGTTCTAGTATGTAGTCAGGTTTGAATAGAATACAATGATAGGACTATTCTGTGTATAAACAATTACCAGAATTAACCTGCAATATAGAAGAAAATTTCTGAGTCAGACCCTGGTATTGCTGATCATTTGGACTTGTGAGTTGTGTTATCTAATGTTGTACCTAGCAGCATTTTACAGGTCTGATATCTCATCATTAGGGGTAATTGAATACAAAGGCTTTTTGTAAAGTCTGAAATCAAGTGTTTGCATTGTGGCAAAACTAGTAGCACTTCACCTTCATTATACTGGTGTGGCCTTAGGAGATAAGTGTTTAAAATGCTGTTATAAATATGTGTTGTTATAATAAGGACAATTAGCAGGGGAATTAATATAAATGAAAGCTAGTTATAGAGCCATCAGAAGAACATATTAGAATAGTTTGATTAATTAGCATAATTATTTATAGAGTAGGAGGAGTATTAATTATGTGCTTTTGTTTTCCTTCTGCAATCGCAAATAACAAGGTAAAAATAACTATTTTAGAATTATAGACATTACCATTCTAAAAGGTTGCTTTCTTGGTTTTAGTAATCTGTTTAAGTAGAAAATACAACAAATTAATTTCTGACACTTTCAAAATTAAATTATTTCTATATATTAATAATGTATTC
>JANHFX010018882.1:0-55605 GCA_027560015.1 Chloroceryle amazona | reverse complement strand
GGATTCTGGATGGACTCAAGGCCTGGGATAGAGTCTGAAGGATCCATGGATCTGTGTGCTTGCAACTCAAGAAAGTGGGGTTTGGTTTTTTGTTTGGTTTTTCGTGCGTTTGTCGTCGTGTCCCCCCCCCCCCCCCCCCAGCTCAACACTTTAGTAGTCCCGAACAACTATGGCATGTCCAGCCCTGCAGTAGTCACCGATATTATTGCACTTTGAGGGTCTAATAGGTAGCAATAGATTATACGTCTTTGCGCTCACCAGCACCCCCAAACGGTCAATTCTGTACTTTTTTGTTGTGAGCTCCACATACGTGCCTGTTAATTTAAACACTCAAAGAAGAGACAAAACCAGGGGAGAGGTAAATGAAGTACAATAGCTGTAGCTGACAGGGACAGTTCAAAAAAAAAAAAAATCTCACGCCTCTCTCTGCTCAGATTTCCTCTGAAAGTATCTAAACAATACATCATCCAAAAAATACAACATTGATCAGGATGAAAAACTTAACACTGTTTGCCTCAAGACTAATTGCCAAAAAAATTACCACATATCCAAAATGGTAACAAACAACTATTAATAAAATCAAAGAAGTTTTCATTAATACTAACTGTATTTGTTACAATAATTTAAGTCTGATAAACAAGGAAAAAGATGACAGCAAAAGATAATTAGAAATAGTAAAAAATTGTAGCACATAGAAAAAAAATCACTTTTGTATGCCTTTAATATTTTCCCAGTTCTACTTAATTTACAACTCTCCACTGTTAGACCAAAAGCCAGCAGCTACATATTTATATAAAAAAATATCTAAGGTATTTTTAAATCTGGTATCTACCATAGTGATGAAGAAGCATGTTTTAATGAAGTTTAGAAAAAGAGACCATTTAAATGAATTAACTAACAGGTGGCTATCGACTCATAACTAAGTTTTTAAAAAACACTGAAAATGTTAACTTTGGTTTAGTTAGGCACAGCATCAGTGACACTCATTACTAAAAATCACTCTAATAAGAACACACTGCTGTTTCAGAAAAAAGAGCAATAAGGAGTATACCTACAAGCAAATGCTGCCAAGGGACGTGCCACAGACTAATCAAAGTCTTTACTGGCAATGCTATAAACTGTAGGTCTTCTGAAGGCCAACAGATCTGCTTAAGATAACTCTAGGAATGCAGTCATTATTTCCATCAGGTCAGTTCTCCAATGACATGCTGTTTTCATTGCAAAATAATAAATTAGTTCATTATGTGCAAGAAACACATCTTTACAAGTTCCAGTGTTCCCAGTTTAAATCACGGTATGAACAAATCTTCTATTCCTTTATTGCACAAATTCTAGCTCCCAGAATATTTCAAGTGTTAACTGTAACTAAAACACATGCCAACAATTTTGTCAAACGTGCCCAGTCAGAAGTCTATCTTGTGTGACAAATTTAACTCCTTACGGCGTGCTTGAAAACAGAAAAAAGATGTTTAGTAGAAACATTAGAAGAAATCTGGTTTAGTGATCAACAAAATGAAGTGAACTTTACTATTAGGGAAAAGGTCAGCCAAGCAAAATTTATTACAGTGACTATTCTTTGGAACAACAGCCACTCCAGTCTTGAATAAAATATGAGATGTTTAAAAACAAAATAATTTCAACAGCAGAACAGAGCCATCCAATTAGACACCAACTTATATCTGGACTAATTCATTCAATTAATTATAAACTATCAGCTTTACAGAACTTCGTGTCTTGCAGAGTTTAAGCAATCTGTAGAAACTTTAAGGTCATTAAAGTTCTTGGATGTAAAATGTTAATGTGGTTTTCTTTGGAGTAAAGTGCAAGAGGCAGGTGGAATTTAAGTACGTAATTAGGCCAGTATTCCTTCAGTGCATTCCCAACATACACAAGTAAAGAACTTTGTGGTTATAATCCAAACAATCTTCTGTACTGATAGACCACAGCTAGAAATTTTTATAGCTGATGAGAAAATACTTGCAGTATATTAGTTATTTATAGATGTATTTTGTTTGTTTGGGGTTTTTTGTGGGAGGTGCAATGAAGTATGTGGAGCAGAGGGAAGAATCTGTTTAGTTTTGTGGATTTAAGTGTTCTGTAAATAATCAGTTTCTTGTGGTTGCTGACATTTCTCACTTGCAGAAAACAGTTGTACACTCTATTCTGCAAAGAACTCACTCTTTCATAGATTATACCTCAAGTGGGGTGCTATACTAGAAATTCACACCTCACACAGATATGCTATGTCAGCAAACAAGTTTTTCATAAGGGACATTTTTAATATGCCTGTAAGAGCCAAATAAAAAAATGAACAAATGCACTTCTGTTGCACTAAGTCTATGTATGGAGAAGTCCCTACTGGCATGAATACCTTGGTCAAGAACCATGTTTTCACATGCCCTAGCAGCACAGATATGGAAGTTAAACATTTTTGCAGAAACTTCTAAGTTTGTTGCTTGAGTCTAACTGTTCAGCTCACACGGCCCAGCTTCTCTACACCCAATACAACTCTTTTGTGTAATTTAAGTTTCATGCTACAACTGCTAAACTGTTGCCAGCATTCTAACTTAGGGATGAAAGCCTTACTAGAGCAAAGCAGACAATCCCAACCAAGAAACAACAAAAAAAGCTTTAGACTGGATAGAGAGCTGCAGGGAAGAGCCAAGAGATGGATGATTCACAGGCTAAAAATGGGTCGAAACACAGAGGCTGGCCAAGATATTCATTTCTCAGGATTTATGTCAAGCTTGAGAGTTTTATTTTGCAGAATATAAAAATTCCCACAGCAAAGTATATGCAAGCAACTAAATAGTACATAAAACAAAGCTTGTATGAAAACTAACTTGACAGATAGTGTTACTTTCACATTACTCTTCCATATGAACTATCTGTGTGCTACATACTGAGGGGGGTGGTGGTTAAATTTAATTGGGTTCACTTGTGGGTACTTGCAGTGTGTAAGAAGCTCTCTTCAGCAGGGTACTGTAATCCTGCCAGGTCCTGATCCTTAAGCATATTTAAAGACAAACATCTTCCACACCCTATACTGTACTTTTCTTCATGTGTTTTCAATAGCCATGCAGACCAAAAAGCATATTGTCCTACTCTGTCCTACAAATTTTTCCACTGAAAAAATTCTCATCAAAAACAAATGATGCAAGCCAAGAAAAATTGCTACACTCAACTTGAAAATCCCTTCAACCTTAATATATGCAAATCACAGTATAAACTACTGTATGTATACTGTGATTCTAGAAAGAGTTTGCATTTCTCTAAAACTCTTAAAGTATTCAAGGAAAGCCTGACTACCACTTCTTGCATCAAAAAATCCCCTTACTGTTAGCAGCCCAGGTCTTAAAACAGACTGAAGTACAGTTAAGGAAATGAAATGATAAATTCCAGCCAATACCTGAAAGCAATACATTTATAAACTAAGTTGTCCTGCAATTGAAAAGATGCAATGACTAGCTCAACAGGGAATTTTGAATAACTGTAAATGCAAAGAAAAGTTATTTTATTAAGGTTATTTGGGTAAAACAAAAAATACAAACATATTCCCAAGAATCCTATCAAATTGCAGATGTGTAAAATCTGACTTCAGAACTCCAGATTTTTGTAGAGACCCACCACTTACATATTCCTTCCTCACCACATATTAGTATATATTTTCTATTTGTTTTGTGTCTACTGTTATTTCCTAAAGTACTTTACTTTTCGAATGATATCAGCACCACCGCTTTGCCTTTCCAGGTGAATATCTCATGTAGGGGTATCACACACTCTTATATGCTAGATGACTAATGCTATTTTAAAATTTAAATTACAAACTTATGACACATGTATGTCACAGGAAGCTAATTATTAAGAGACGTGCTATTTCAGATCCATGCAATGCTCTTGGTTTTGCTTGCTGTTTGCTTTATAAAATAATGTTTGCTTTCTCACGAAGGATGGAACATACGTTTCTCTTAACACTTCCCTAAGTCTGCAAGGGGATGATAGCGAACGCAATGTACCACCAACAAAGGATACAAGTAAGTTAATTGATATGAATGCTGTTACATTTAGGCTATCCAAAAGAACATATTTTAATATCAATTTAATACACAAAGGATGACTATGGATATAGAATTAGTCTTTTCATTTATTAATATCTTTCATTCTCCTATTGAAAGTCTTCTAACACCTGATGGAGCAGGGTGAAAAAATTTAAAGGCTCCTCCGGTAAACTCTGAATACACAGGTACAGGTTCTAAGAACCTCTGCAGGCTTACACAGTCTCATTTGTTGTAGAGATGTACCCAAGTAAAATATATTAGGCAAGAAAACCAAGAAAAACCAAAATACATACCCCAGTGAACTCCACAGTTTAATAAGGATGAAAAATAATGTGCTTAAATTACTTAATTTCTTCAAAGAACCGACTATTCTTGCAGTTTATATCTGATGACCAGAGATGTCAATGGTTAAAAAACATCAGAAACATTCTTCACTAGCCTAAATTTCCAACAGTCTCTGAGGTATATCATCCAGATTTCCCCTAGTAAGCAACAGTGATTTCTAAACTTGAAATAATCTGCTGAAGAGAGTGTTGATAAAAAGACACATTTCAGGTGCGTCTGTGATCTAACTTCCAAAAAATGACCAATGATTCAGCAAGACCACTGGAGTGTCAATCTCCACCAAAGTTTTAATCAAGGTTAGTTATTACTAAACAGCATCCAGCAGTAAGCCCCCATCAAAAGCAGAGCAAATCTGTAAGGACACCAGAGCTTCTAGTTCCAGACATGCATAAACACTGTTGCCTTTAAACAGTTACAACATGATTTCACAACCATTTTCCATTTCCTACACTCTGGTGTAGGACAAACAAGATACTAAATCAAAAAAGGCAAATGAGGCAGAAGTCCAAAGTCTAACAAGTAGTCCCATTCACAAAGCTAAAACTCAAATTCTCAATCCCAATCTACGCAGCACCTCCGTAAGGAAAAAAAATATATATACTAGGTTGGCTTCCCAGAGTTGACTGGCTACTTCTATATCTCTTCATTGGTTGTAGAAGATCCTATCTGACCACGTAGTAATAACAGTCTACTTAGCAGTATGACCCTGCTTTCTACTACAGACAGACCAGTTTGGAAGCTAACCAAAAATATTACAGTACCAAAACCACAGTAGATCAGATAATAAGCCATATTAGTTATATGTATTTTAATATTGCTGCCATACAGGATTAATGAAAGCAGAAATTAATACTCTACTAATATCTGTGAGGAACAGGACACATCATTATGGGCTTAAACTGCATTAAGAAAAAAAGACATGAAATTTCTCATGGCTTAAAATAATAGCCATAAAAACCCCTCAGTAAAGAACTGGAACACATTACCTAAAGTACTAGTATAATCATCATTCGTCATTCCTGGAGATTTTAGAAAAAGCATTAAGCTAACTAGTAGTTAGGAATAACACAGAGTATACATGACCCTGACAGAAATTCTCCAATGCAATGCGGGCACTGCCAGATGCCTCTTGCATAGACTTCTCTTTTCAGAATAATAGTTCTGAAGATGACACTTATCATGGCTACAGAGCTGCTGTTGCCATATTCACATTACTCTAAGCCATTTAAAGAATGAAACTGAATGAAGATCAATTAATAGCATTTCAAGAAATGCTAAGAGCAGAGAATATACACAGGGCAATTATGCACAATAAAAATGCAAAACTCAAAGTTCAGAATATTCCATCTTGTACGAACTTGATGTCAACAGTTTTTTTAGCTAATAAAAGGAAATCTTAAAAGATAGAAAAAAAATGTTCTGTGAAAATTCAAGCTTAAGTTACCTGAATAACTTAAATTGTCTACTCAATTTGCTTGCAGATTTACCGACTTGTCTGCTGTGTGTGTGTTTAAGCGGATCCGTGTACTGCGAGGAAATAGACATCGAAGCGGTACCCCCACTGCCAAAGGAAACAGCCTATCTTTATGCACGCTTTAACAAAATAAAAAGGATAGCAGTGTCAGATTTTGCTGACATTAGTAAGTAATGTTCAAAAGTGAACATGTGTTTGTTTACCTGACAGTTGTGGGCTCTTAACGTTATACCAAGATTACCAAAATAAGATTTGTTTTATACTTGCTAGATTTCATTAGGTGTATTACTCATTTAATTCAATGCTTGTATTAGAACAGGAACTATGAAGGCAATATGGAAATCAATTCTGGTTCATACTATTCCCACACAATCAGAGATAGAGCAGATTGCCAAAAAAACCCTTAACTCTGCGTCCCATTGAGTCTTAAATGACCAGGTACGATTTTCTGTCAAAAAGATGCAGAGTATTTTCCTTATTATTTTTAAGGCCATGAGGAAATTCATATTAAGAGTTATTTACATTTGTGGATCACGATGAGGACAGTGCAGGCAGTGTAACATTTAACATAAGACTATACACATTTCACATGCCATGTAATTATAAACTCAATATTTAATTTTTTACATAAAGCTACCTTGAGAAGAATTGATTTTAGTGGAAATGGGATAGAAGAAATAGAAGATGGAGCCTTTTCAAAACTTCTGTTATTGGAAGAACTTTCTCTTGCTGAAAATCGACTTTTAAAACTTCCTGTTCTACCTCCCAAACTGACAACATTTAATGCAAATCAAAATAGAATCAAGAGCAGAGGAATCAAAGCAAATGCTTTCAAGGTAAGAAACAATAATTTAAGTAAACAAAGTAAATAAAATTAGTAACCAGACTAGCCATTACATCACCAGATGAATTTTTCAGTATTTTTGTAATCTAAGAAACAAAACTATGATGAAGGTTTCCAGCTTTTGTTTTAAGGCACTTTGGAAGAACAGTCCTTTGCACACTCTAATGACACTAATGTCATTCATATAAAAAAACCCTGCTGAAATATCATATGTACTTACTCTTACATGCAATGAAAAAAACAATTCAAAACTGATGGTTCAAATAGAGTTCTGAGAATCACAAATACCAATAAACAAGGATATAGCTTTATAGTGGTCGCAAGTTCCGTAACCAAGATGCTGATACTGAAATTCCCAAAACATAGAAGGCTTGTTTTTTATTGACACATTCATAGCAAAAGAATGTTTCATGTTAGATCACTTTACAAACTTTCTATGTGATCAGAAAGATACTGCTGTCTTAAGAGGCACAAGTTACTTAACCTCAAGCAATATCGGTGTTAATACTCTCACTTTCTTTCTATTAGAAGCTGACAAATCTGGCCTACCTCTACTTAGGACATAATGCACTGGAATCTGTTCCCCTTAACTTACCAGAAAGTCTGCGTATTCTTCACCTTCAGGTATTTTTAAAGTTATTTCCTTAATATTCTAT
This sequence comes from Chloroceryle amazona, assembly GCA_027560015.1. NCBI lineage: Eukaryota > Metazoa > Chordata > Aves > Coraciiformes > Cerylidae > Chloroceryle > Chloroceryle amazona. The sequence goes on along the minus strand of JANHFX010018882.1, from coordinate 48,228 downwards.
GATGAAGGGCCTCATTAGTTATAAACTTCAAACCAAACCCACTGTCTCTTAAAGCAGGTCGTATCAAAGTTGTGTTACATAACTCTGATGCTCCTCCAAATAAAATAATTTACCTCTAATCTGTATGGCCACAACCGTCTGATGTTCAGAAGTTGGTTGTTAGCTCATTACCATGTAAGAATTTCTCATTAGTTCCTATATCTTAGGGACAGGACATGGTAAAAAGAAGCAATAATCTTTTATAAACCATGAATTTCAAATGTCAGTAACAACCTCAGACTGCTTATCAGCTCGTTGATAGAAGACACTTGATTCCTACATATCTATAGCATACACAAATCAATCCCAATGACAATAAAATGGGAGGGTAAGAGGAATAAAATTAAAGTTTTAGAATTCTTCAGTATATATGGGGGCGTGTATTTATGTATGTGTTTATAAAAACTTTTGTTTTGCAGTACAACAATATTACTACAATCACCGACGACACATTCTGCAAATCTAATAACACACGTTATATCCGCACAAGTATGGATGAGATAAGAATGGAAGGCAATCCGATCCTCTTGGCAAAGCATGTTAATGCTTTTTCCTGCTTGAGAACACTGCCTGTAGGAACATACTACTAGCCACTACTTACCTAAATATATATGCCAAAACTTACCCAAACATGGTAACAGAAGATTGTTCTTTTTCCTCTGTTTACACATTTGTCCTCTCCCTTTCCAATGCCATTTTCCATGCCTACCCAGAACGTTTTACCATGTTGAAATGTGGTTCTCCAAAATAACTATTTCAAAACAGCCACTTCATTTAGTAGTTACATCCCCCATGCTTTCAGAATCTTCTATCTTAATAAAAGTGTAAATATATACATATGCACACATCTTCCCACTTTTTCACCGCATAGCCTTTACATGTAGTTAAAATCACACAAGTACTCATTCACATTCCTTACCAGTACACAGAACAATCACATCTGATTTTCAAATAACTGTAAAACATTCTTTGAGTAAGCTACAGAGGAAAAATATATCTTTATTTCAATCCCACTTTCTAAATCAATAATGAAGCTTTTTCAGTTCCATTTCAAAAGTGCATTGGATGAAGTTGCCTCTGGAAGAAACATTTAGAACTAGAACTTCTCAAAGCTTAACTTCATTAAATCTTCTTTAAAAACTTGGTTTGTGGAAAATGAAAATAATTCCTATTTAAGTTTACTACACCAAGCAACATAGCAAGTGGAACTTTCAGAGACAGGTTAACATGTACTATTTTGCCTTCAGAGTAAGCCGAGTGTGCATGTATATACATTATATGTATTTTGTTTTTACACAAAGTATTTTTAATTGAAATATATACTTTTTGCTTATCTGTACTCAAAAGAGTCATTTTTGCAACAAAGGCTTCCCATTTTAATAAAGTGGTTGATGTACAACATATGACTCAAAGATCCAAGGATCTTTGTTATTAACAGATGATGCAGACCAAGCCTTATTCCACCACTTTTTCTTGACAAGAAAAAGTGACAGCATAATTAACGACAAAGCTGAAATAATGTTTTTACCTGTAAATAAGGAAGATTTCAGCTAGATGCCAGCACAAAGAAACAGAAATATCATTGTACAACTATATTTTGCTCATTAGGAAAAAAAAAAAAAAGAACTTTAATTTAAAAAGTTGATTCTATCATTTATATAAAAATAATGTTAACTTCAAGCAAATTAAACTAGCATAATTTTTCTCGACTACAATTCAACTTATTAAAAACAAATGAATGTGTGCAGACCTCAGTCAGTTCACCTAAAACTAGACATAAATGATGGTGTTTTTAATTACACAGCTCTAACATTTCATCATCAGTTTTTCCCCTCAAATAACTGCTGCAATTGTAAACGCTTCAAATATGAGTGCCAAAAGCATGCTACTTACTACAACCAGACCAACTTCATAATAATTTTAAAGCTAGTATAGATTCCTAATTTGTAGAAATAGTTAAGCATCAAATGCATGATGATGTATCATTACATCTAGAATACTGATTTTTTTCAAGTTTTTTTTGCATTAGTTTTCTTTATCTTATTTAGCTAAGCCTTGATTTGTTAGCGGTTGTGCTACGGGGAGTTAAATCCACACTGAATTCTGAACATACTGATTCTCTGCCACTGAGCGTTGAGACCCAAGTGACTTTCATCAACTGTGGTCTCAGCTTTCTGGAAAGAGGATGCAATTAGGAGATGCAGAACAAGAATATTTTTGCCCTGAACCCATTACCCAAGAAAGAGATAGCAATCATGAGTATTTTCCATTTAAAATTATTTGGTATAACAAGAAAGAAATTCCATTGTCTTAATACAACTGAGAACAAACCCAAGTCCAACAGTGAGAATAATAGTTGGATTTCATTTTCTCATTCAAGTCATACAGCTTTGATTTTTCCATGTTTTTAGCAAAAGGTAAAAAATAACCCCAAGGCATGTAAAAATATATTCCAACTTCAAGTCACTATTAAAAAATAAAAGCCACCATCTCGTCCCTCTTTTCATAAATGTCTAAAATGGAGAAAACACAGCTAGAAGTGTTTTGCTATAAGCCACAGCAGTGGCTTATATAATAGATCTTATTGTCATCACAATTCATTATTACTAAATAAAAGCTTTTTCCAGTATGAATAAGATCAGTAAATATCACCAAAACTCTCCTATTAAGACAATTGTGTATACAAAACTATATGCAGTTATATAGCATACACTCACATAAACATTCTAAGACCTATTACCACATTATTAGTTTTACATTTAAATGTTGTATATATTTTTGAAAAACTAAGCATCAACAGTAACACTAATTAACACAACATTTTACTAGCAATCCAGCATAGACAACTGATACCTTCCAAGTGCCTCATGCAGGCTATAATATTAATCTGATATAGTTTAATTTCCTTTCCCTATTCATAGCAAGTCAACTAATCAAAACATGAAGTGAGAAAGGCTTCAGTATGCAGGATTTTTTTGCCTATTTGTGTGACCAGTACTAATATCAAGTTGAATGTACACCATTCTGTTTTTGTTCTATTGCTCATTTCTGTTCTGTATTTCCAATAAAACTTGAATATTTTTTCCTTGTTTATCAATATCAGCTTCAACAATCTGCTCTTCCGGCAATGCCAACATGCTTCAGTTATCCAGCCTCATAGCAGACAATGGGTGCATCTACATCAGAGAATTATTTACAGAGGTAAATTAATTTTGCAGACATAATTTTTATTGTGGCAATGTAGTACGATGTGCCTTACAAGTAAGGTCATACAAAAGACTTGTGGGACACTTCACTCCCTCCTTCACAATCTATTTAAGAAACTACTGTACAGATTTTTTTTTTAGTAGAATAAAGGAGGAGCAGCAGAGGGTAAAAATGGTATGCACAACTCTTGAGTGAGTGTGTGGGTGAAGTGTGCGAGTTGTAGACTAACCTACTTCTGTAAGAAACTACAGCTACTAAATCAGGGTCAGGGAGTAGATAATGCAGAGCACAAAATGCTTATAACTGAGCATTACTTTACTCACGTCAACCTAAGCCTGCCCCTTAATGTTCTAGGAAAGCCTGCTTACTGTCACATCAATGTATATTTTAAATTGCTTTTTTGCTTCATCTGAGTTATCTATCCCACCACTACTCTTCAGTGGGAAAACTCTCACTACAAAACTGTCATTTATGAGAGTGCTGTCCAACTTCACTTGAAACTTGCAATTGTCAATCATCTCAAGCACTCACTATTATTACAGGTATTCAATCACTTCTAGGCTACCCCTTTCTTCTCAAGTACCAACAAGGTGCAAGTACAATATCCAGGATGTAACATTCACGCTTACAAGAATTATGTCCTTTCATGATCCCGTTACAACACCAAAATTAACAAAATATATATCTTTCCTGGTTTAGTGAGAAAACTATTAGAACCACTGTCTATTTCTACTTAGCATCCTCACTAATTTTCTTTTAAATAGCAAAATAATAGAAAAATGTATAAATGCAGAACCCTGTCCCAGTCTTCTCGCCAGTATTGTGCACAGTAACCTGCCTATATACTTCAAGTCTAGCAAGCAGGTAGGAAAAAAAAGAAATATTACAAACTTATTTTTCATGTTGTCACAATGGAATATTAACAGCATAAAGCTCTTGATGTTATGCAAACACTAAGAGCAAACTTCTAGTTGCTTTCACAAAAATTACTACAGAATATTAAGTTAAAGACACATTCTCCTTAGTAATCTGGTTACTTGATTTGTGAGATTTGATCTTTGAACCCTTTATTAATTCTCTCACCTCTGAAAGTCTTCTATCTCTAAATTAAATTATTAATGCTGACAGAAATAAGAAGGCACAAAAAAAACACTTAAGTCCATTGTCAACTGTATCAGTATCTTATTCATGAAAAGAAAAATACCTTTAGAAAGAATGTTTGTAATAATGACAAGCTTGCAATATATGTCTTCAGTGAATTTATCTTTACACATCTTTTGACAAACAATATATTCCTTCATTGTTTACACTCATCATCTGAGCACACATTTAAAAGCTGTTTCAGGTATACATGACAACTTAAAAATCATGTCCAGACCTACTTCCTTTCTATTTTTTTCTTTTTTTTTTTGTAGTTATAACAGGTCACTGAGTCACTGTCACAGAAACCACAGGGACTGCTTTCATGACTTTTGAGCTAAGGATCAGAACGCATCAATTGAACCTGACAATCAATGAAAAAACAATCAAAACCATTGATACCACAGACAAATCCCTTGGTGCCCTACCTTCTTTATGGAAGGACTAAAGAAAAGTCCTCATACAACAGTGACGAGGATTATACAACATCAGTTTATCACTCAGTTGAGGACAGGATTTTATATTTTTTTTGACATTAAAGAAAATACAAATTTCTGAGAATCTGGTTGATTTTTATCATAGAAATAGCACAGAATTCAGAAAGGCCTAAAAGATTAAAAAAATAGGAAATGAAGCAGTTCCCACTTAACACTATAGCTTAAAAGTAAAGATGGTGCTGACTAATGGCAATAAATGCTTGAGCTAAATAAAACGGAACTAAAAAAACCGCACACATTTAAGCAGCTAAATATCCTTCACTAACACTGAGCATCATGAGTTCAGTGTCTAACCCTGCAGTGTTTTTACTACAAAGAACAGTTGCTTATAACAAAATCAGTACAAAGGCAAAGAAAACAAGACAAATAATGGTAATTTAAAACTAAGTCTGAATACTATCTTCCAGTTAAGAGTAAGGAACAGTTTATTTCCCATTCGAGTAAAACATTTAAGAACTGGAAGTGCTGTCATCCAATCACATGCTGCCACATTTTCAAGAGACAAATCCAGTCTTTCAGAACTGACATTTAAATGCCAAAGACCACAAATGTTTTAATTTTTTCTTTTGCCCCTTTTTCTGTTGTTCACATTGAAATGTAATACCAGTGAAAAACTGTCTTGCTCCTCCAGAGATTCACAGATGTTTCCAGCATCGTAAAAATCAAGACAATAATAGCAACTGCATGATAAAAATCAAGACGAATACCAAGGGCATTGCCCCTTGCATAGAACACAAAAATCTTTAGCTAATAGTCTTCTCCATGACCTACAAAATTAAAATTCCCATACTGTACTAAAGAGGAACAATTTCATCCCCATTGCTCTGTCTTAATGAACTACTTAAAATATTAAATATAGTAATGATATACAAATGCTTGACAGACATTACCTTGAAATGTAGGTAGGTGCATCTTCGATGTTCATACCACTCACCATAGGATGAAAGGCTTCTGAAAAATGTTAACAGACTTCCACGCTTTTCAGTGCTGCAAAAGAAAACCATATCATTTAATCCAAACAGTACTAGTCAGACATACCAATTCCGTAGCCTGAAATTGGCACTTTCTTGACATAACTTCTTGTTAGTATTATTTGAATTCGAAGTCAGAAATAACCCCAAAAAATTTATCACAACAGGAAACAAGCTGTAGTGTAGATACTGAAAGAACCCTGGATAATTGACTTATAAGCCACTGTTTAACTCCTCAATAGGGTAAGCAGCAATAAAGCTAGTCTTAAATGGAATAACTTGACAAACTAGTTGCCTCTAAAAATCTTAATTTGACTTTAAGCCTGTTCATCTAACAGTCTTGTTTTCTAACTAAATTCCAAGATGTTGCATAGTACAACTTCAACCTACAAAACTGGTAAGATGTACCACGTGTCACTAAATTTTGACTATTCCTGAGCTCTTTGTCCTATTCAACTAAATATTGACACACAACCTGCCTCTGCCCACAGGACATTAAGCTTTTCAAGATTACTCTTGAAACTTCAGAAAGCAACAAGGCCTGTCCATTAAAGAGCTTCTCAGCTCAAATCAGGAGAGGAAATGGACAATCCATGTCCTGTTACAAGGGATAATTGTATTAAAGACAGATGAGAGAAAATAGGTGGGGAGCTGGTTTGGGGCTGAAGATGAGTGTCTTGAAGGGGTTTCTTTTTAAGAAAAACAAAACAGAAAAAAAATATTTATTCTTCAAATTTCTAGCAATGTAAGGATCAGGATAGAGAAAGGAAAAGAGAAGATACATACTAACAAACTGTCAAATAGCCAACTATCCATCCAATGTTGGCAGGGCGAGGGACGAAAAATGCTCATAAAGGGTGTACAGTTTTTACTACAGAATTATGGCAAGAAAGCAAAAAATGCAAAATTCCACAAAAGCTGTCAGAATACCTGAAACACGATTTTTTTAATCACAGGGATGAACACCTTCATGTCATTGTTAATACGAAGCCACAGTCAAAGAAAACAGACTTTTGGCCATTGTCAAAACATATCTGTCAAGTACTGCTTTGAAAATCCAAAGCTGTATTTCTATTACTAAAGCTACTTGAGAGTAGCTATTCTTTTGTATTTTCAGAACAGCTGAGAGCAGAAACTGAAGGCCATTAACAGAACGGTTGCAACAGTGTATTAGTAAGTCAATTCAGCCATTCAAGGGAGAACTGTATCTCAGATCCAGCTCTATATAACCCACAAGAAGGGCACCCCTTAACATTTTACACAAACAAACCAGAAAACATTACATTACATTACATTCATTCATATACCGAACATGTAAAAGAAAAGCCAAACAAGTTTTGTCCTAAGCTGGAAAGAATAGGATCACTAAAGAAGTTACCACAGTAGTCATAGCTGCCAACAAAATCAGGCCAGGATGAAAAAGATTCTGGCAGCACACACAAAATTGAGTCCCTGGAAGCACGTAGACAAACACAGATTTACAATAGCTGACTAGCTCTGGACAGCTTTTTTTTAACCACAACTTATAACTGTACATATGAAAAGCTACACAATATGATAGGCAAAATCAAGACTTAGTAACAACTGCCCACATCTCACTGTCTAGTGACCATGATTCTACACATTACATTATACCATGTAAATTTACATATATGGAAGAGGGCATCAAAAAACTGTTTCAAAACTATATACTTCCAATTTTTTTAAAAACTTCGCAATTTTGATGAGTATCCACTATTATGCTATTTAAAAGACTATCACAAACATTCTGACCTTGTTTTAGCTTTAGTTTGTTTGTATTCATTTTTCCCTCTCAGATTCATCTTTAGGCAATTAAGCTGATAAAATTTTTTGAGGCTAAATCATCAAGCAGAGAATTTTGGCTAACAAGTTCAAAGAACCAGTTAGTCTACAAGTAATACCTGGATATATACTTCTCTCACATACAGATACAGTGCCAGCTAAATTTAAGATAGAAAACTAGATTTAACATTTAGAAAGGGAATAAATCTGTGTCGGCATGAACAGACACATGTAATATACGTGGGGTTTTGTGTTGGCAAGGGAGAAAGAGACTGCATAAGAGCAGCATTTCAGATAATTGTCTCACAGCATTTAAACTACCCATAAATAATAACTCCCAATTAGCCTAAGTTCTAATGCTGAAGCCAACTCCAACAAACATTAAAATACCAAGAAAGTTCAGTATAAAATAACAAGGTACTAAGTGCATGTTAGAACTTAAGCCTCCCCCTTTTTTTTTTGAAATAATTTAGCATTACAAAATGTCACCAGATTTAAAAAAATAAATAAAAAAAGCACACAAGAAGCAGAAACACCCATCTCCAAAGCCAACATCCATGTAACAGAACAAGTCATCCAAAATCAGCAAAAAGCATATTCATGCAGAGTGTAACTATGTATCAGGTTAAAATCACAAGCCCTTCACCTAAACACCATTTTTACAAAATAGCATTGACAAAACACAAAAGTACATCAGAAATTTAACTGATGTAAAAGTATTTATGGCTCTGTTAACACACTTTTTCAGTTATTTTGAGAGGAGATCTATTTTAACTCTCAGCAGTATGCAAGACTTCTTGCATTAGCGTACAAAAAATCAAACAAGGACACTTGATGCAGGAAGAATTCATGCTACCTAGCCCATGCAGTGTTTAATATAATGCAGACATTTCATAAATACTTCACATCAATCATGCAATTCTAATTAGTAAGAACTAGGAGCAGTTTTCAAACTCTCTAAAAGCTCGTCTGATTTAAGTAATCTATGCAATAGTTAACCAACCTGTCGATTAATGGGATAGTAAGGAAAAAAAACTGACAACAAGATTCTTCATAGATATTCTGGTCCTCAACAGTAATAAGTGTAAGTGATAACTAGTACAAGGGGGACTCCAGAAAAATCCAAAAACAGAAGACTGAAAATTGTGATTCTATCTGCATACATTTTGTCACAACACATCTGAGGAATGGTGCACATCTTTTAAAAGTAGGTATTACACATTGCAGTAGTACCTGGTTTAAAAACTGAATTTTGCTTCTTTTAAAAACATGTTGCTCAAGTGTTCCATCAGTTCTGTTTACTTCCAAAGCAGGATGGGCTTAGACTTTAGAATTGAATGCCAAGTTTTTAACACTGGTACTCTTAAAGACCCTTTTCTGTCATGCCTTATGAAAAATGAAGCCAAAAAAATATGAAAGGTAAGGATGAAAAAATCCAAGACAGTAAAAAAAAAACAGACCAGAGCTAGGCAATGGATTTGGCAAGACTGGGCGAAGGAAGCAAAAGAAGGAAACAGAAACTGACAGCCTGAAAAGAATGAACAATACAGATGGAGACCAGATTTAGCTGGTCAAGAATGGAGGAAAAGGGAAGACAGAGAAATGAAGATTCTAAGATCAGCTGGTGGACTGAAGAATAAAGGTCTAATTGGGAAAAGCCTGAAACTGGACATGAAAAGAGGGCCTTAGAACCTATGAGTAAGAAACAAGAACTACCTTAACAAGGGGATTGAGAAAAGAAGCCATCAAGGAAGATCACAGATAGTCAATAAAACAGTAGGTTGCTGTCAAAACAGACATTTGCAACATCAGCCCCACTCTGGCCAAATACTTGCTGCCTCAGATCAGCAACAAACACTGTGACATTGCAGGACAAGTTAAACAGAAAAACTGATAAAAGGGCAACAGATGGTGCATGCAAATAGAAGCTAAGCAGGAAGAACTGATTACTTTATTGACAGCAAAGCCTTAATTAACCTTGTACGATTCATGAAAACTTGTGTTTACTTATGAATACTGGTGTAATGTGGAAAAGGACCAGGGCAGTGAAGAGATGGGGACAAGACAGCATTGCTCAAGCCAGGATGAAATAAAGTCTGCCACTACTTCAACACATTCCTTTCCAGTAATGACTGTTAAGTACCAAGACACTTCTGCTGTCAGAAAATGCTTGTGGAAAAAAAACAGGGTAATTTCCTTTTCTAAATCCATCTTCTTGAGTGCAATCAACTACTATTCTCAGTTATACCACCACCTTTAGGAGATTTGTATGGAAATTCCAGAACCTCTAAATGAAAAATTCAGCTTTCAGTACAGACTAATGAAGGCTGACTCGATACATGTTACTTTTCACCCATCCATTTGCCTTCCCTCTCCCTCCCTGAGTCTAAAAAATATAAGGTAGAAGAAATCACTCAAAGAACAGGATTAAGATTAATTCAAATACCCAATAATAATAGTTTGCCAACAGATTTCACAGTTGAATACTGAAGATAAAAAATTTGATCATTAATCAACTTGTGCACTGCAAGAAGTTGACATCCTCCAGAAAATAATCAAAAGTAGCATTCAGTCATATGCTTAAATTCTAGTATGTTTTCTTAAGCCATTGCGCAAATACACTATTCCTGGTTTTTAAGATATATTCTATTGTTTTTAAAGTATCAGTGAAAGAAATCCTGATGCAGAGAACTGGGTAAGCAGAGAACTGGAAACAGTCAAGTACTGGAAGGGGGTTCTGGATAACACAGTTTAGCCATTGCACTGACACTGCACATCTGCAACTCACACATGGGAATAACAGTTAACATGTTGCTTATGTGAAGTAAAACGCAGTAGCTGAGATTACCTCATTATATCGTTCTCTGAACCAAACACTTGCAAACAGTTAAAACCATTTCCCTTGAGCATGAATTTGTGATAGTCCTTTCAGGCCTTAAATATTAAATGCATTTCATCGCCTCTCCAGAAGGACAGGGACAAAGGATTGGAAGTGTTTAGGTTGGGCTAACAGTACACTACCAAAGAAACTGACTGCTAGTAACTTACATGAAAACTTAGTGTTGCTTTCAGTAGCAGATATCCCACATTAAAACTTTCCTGAAACAAAAAACTCCACCTTACCTTGACACAAACTTGCTGACATCCAAGTCTTCTCCAGATTCCATTACAATGCTGAGATCAGAAACAACAGCAGACACATTCTCTTTGTTCTAGATTAGAGAAGTAACACAGTGTCTTAGAAATTTCTCTAGCAAGAATAAAAAAGGTATCTATTTGCATGCAAAATAGACAAAAATACATGCAGATGCTGCTAAGTACCATAACCTTTAAACCAGCATTTTTTAAACACAGCTTACACATGTGGACATTTTCTTAGATTTCAACAGTATCAGTATTAACCATGCAGCAAAGCTTTTGGAATAATACCTGATCTTGTCAGCTTAGAAAATACATATGCATAACAGAAGACCTGTAATTAATTATAAAAGGATCATCTCCTTCCTTTTCTGTCACTTCCACTTCTTTAAGATGCTTATTTTCAAACACAACCCCTAGCTGCCACATGTATCAGAAAACTCAAATGTAAGGGCTTCATCTGAAAGCCATAATAATGCTATTTTAACTTAAAAAAATACCATTTTTTAATTTTTAAATCCTATAGTTTTGCCTCAAATTCTTGTCCCTTTTTACAATAACAACTGTTTTTCTGGGATATGTGCATGATAAAATGTTTCCTGATTAAAATATCTAACTATAAAGAAAAAAAAAAAGCACTTCACATAGTAGAGATGAAGCTCCAAAAGAACTATTTTTTCTACATATTCTTGAATACACCTGAGTAATAGGTTAGATAAAAGTGAATGAAAAAGCCTAAAATAATGGCTTGAAGACCATAGCAAATGCTTCACTTTATACTGGAGACTTTGTACTTTATTTTTCTGACAGCCAGTCACTATAAGCACATGGGAATGGCTACACAGAGGAAACTAAACAGACAAGCTGCAGTCAAATGCAATCATATCACTACTACTGCTTGGACAGAAGTAGTGCAAACACTGCACTACTAAAGACAGAAAAAGCAAACCAAGGCACTACAGAGTTTAGTGGATTGAGTAACATCAGAATAAATCATTTTAAGCTTAGAGCAAAAGGTTCAGCAGAGAACTGTTTATCAGAGAAGCTGCAGGAAGTCACAAGCTAACAGGCTACCTTCTAGAGAAACTAGTTTTCCAGTAAACAAGTTACTACCATATGCTAAGATGCCACCTCAGGGGCAAATAAAAAGATTTAAAAGGAAAGCTATGGAGAAAAAAAAAATCCCAACCAATTTTTATTTAAATGACTGCTTTCTCAAGAGGTTGAGACTTGTTTTGGCATTCAAAGCTGACAAAACACCAGTCAGCTTGGGAATATAAACCATATGCTAGTCTGATGCTGTGCCAAAACTAAAGAACCAGCTCAGATGTAGAATGTGTCAGGCAGTGAGTGACCAATACTACAGTAGTACAGACATGACTGGCATTCAAAGCCAGTTGGAGTGAACTCAGATCTGTATACACCTCTTTGTACAATTCTATCCTAGAATATAGCTTTAAACTGTTAAGTGTATTTTATGTTAAAGATCAAATTAGTGATAATTACAAAAACAATTTGTTACTGTGGTTTAACAGGTTTAAGGTACTATGGAGCTAACTGTATTGTAACTTTACTACTAGAACAAACAGCAAGAGTTAACAGCGTAAAAAAATATTCTTCATCTGCCACTACCTAGCAGTATATTTGTTACCTACAAAGCATTTCCTAAAACCAGCTGTCATCCTTTATTTCTCAAGATGCGTGAAACTAGTTACACATTAGCATTTAATTTAATGCAAAACCTTTAGTAACATTCAAGTTCACAATCACAAAAGGTGAGTAAAGGAACAGAAATTAGCCTGTGTTTGAAATACTAAGTGTTTATTTCTTGACATGGGAATGTAACACCACAAATAAAACCCCAAAATCTGTGTGTTATGGCACAATTAAAAACTGTACTCTTCACTGGTGTCTGCTTAACTAATTTACCATTTTCCATGTTCACAACACACACCACAAAACTCATAAAATATTGGCAATTCAAAGTTTATTAACTTAAGGTAAACTGATCCAACTGAATAGGTCATCTGCCCTGTACAAGTTACAGGTGCTATGTACTTTTTGTTTAAAAAATTACTCCATAGAAAAAAAGTAACTCAGTCATATATTTTTCAACTGAAGTGTTTTTTTTTTAAAAATACATTTCATCAGTACTGAGCAGTAGAGGTTTTAGGCATTATGTAGACAAGTGCTGCCATCTCGTGGTGTAATAGATTTAAGCATCACCAATGCAGCTAAAGCAACTTCCAGTTACTCTCCACTGATACTAAAAGATGTCATGATTCTGCAGGAGCAGAATCATACATCTGCAGGATCATACAGGTGAGAAGAAAGTTTGATCTAACCAAGACCCAGGATAGATGGGGGCTATTTCCATGCTCAAAGTTAAACGCAGGTTTATACAAGCAAATGGCGAAATAGTATCACTAGGACCACAAGTTTCACGTCATGCATGTATTTAAGAGGTTGAAAAATAACCTCATTCAGCTGTACTCCTGCAGTTTCAAATTAGGCAATCCACATGCGAATATCTAAAAACTCATTCCCCAAATTTAGAATATGGCTTTTATGATTAGGAAGGAGATTTTTACACAGCACATTATACTATCAGGCCCTGTCACACCCAATTTGAAAAATGCCTGTGAGGCTAAGCCAAAATTTTATTGTCAAGAGTATCTCCTGATGTCAAAAATACATTCACAAGTCGTGGTACATTATTCCAAATTGGGGTAGCAGCTGTTTTCTACTGTTTGTCATTTTGAATTCTCTGCTAAGAATAGATTCTTATGGAAGAGCTTCCTTACAAAAGTTCCATAATCATTAGTCACTTCTGTGCAGTCCCATCGTGTAAAGGGCTAGTTACACCAGCCAAGCAAGTAGAAATAACCAAATTTTAAAAAAAGAACAAATCAACAAACCACAAAAAACAATTGTTCATGCTCATAGTATTTTTGTTTTTCCTCAGTTTCCTCAATGGAGGTAACAAGGTTCAGAATTTTCCAGTCTCCAGAACAAGCTATCTGACTATGAGTGAAAATGTTTTGGGGAGATCAAAGACAGCTATGAGATGAAAGCTGTTTGGTCAGGATGAGGCCTCAGCAGGTACTTGGAGGCAGTGGAAATCCAGCGCTGTTCAGGGCTTTACTTCACCGTTGGTCTGCAACAGCATCCTGCAGGTGCATGTTTTGGGAAGGAAGGGTAACATGGACTTAGCCGTGTTGGGTTTACACTTGGACTCAATCTTAAAGGTCTTTTCCAACCTGAAGGATTCTATAAAAATTTTGCAACTGGATGTTGAACCTGGCCTTCAGAACTACTTTGCTTGCATGTGCATGGAATTCAAAAGTTGGGTCCAGTTATGACAGAATGAAAACAAACCACTGAGGTTTAGATTAAGGAGACTCAGACAACCAAAATGACAAAATACCAACTGAAGGTTTCATCTGGAACAGGAAGTATTGACTGTTGTCCATTTGAAGTTTTGTTTCATAGATTTGGTTTTCTTAAACATACATTGATTCTTACCTGCATTTCAAGAAGCTGGAATTCCACTTTAAACGACAGGGCGTGGCAATTCCCTGATAACTTATGTTTCTGCACTGTTCTGTTTCTAGCTGTTATAACATTCAAAAAAAAAGTTGATTATAATTCAATTCAACAGCTGTTGCATTGTTCCGTTACTCATATTAAGAGTACCGATACCATCCATCACATAAAGAAGTTAAACCCACAACTAACTTCACAGTAGTCTTTGTCTTTCCCTTTTCCACTATGCAAAACACAATAAAGTGTCAAACTATTTTGTCAATAAATTCTACTGTATCTCAAAACGATTGTCTTTCTGCTAACATTAAATGCAGAATTACAACACACATTTACAAATGCAATGAATTGAAACAATATGCTCAGTGTAGCAGCAGTAAAGGGCACAAAAAAAGCTTACTTTTTTCCAGTGTTTTCTTGGAATGACTTGTGAACTGAATACCAGTAAACTTCATTATAAATGAGAGATCTTTTTCTAGACTTTCAAGTTGAGCTTTCAGGTTTGATGAAGATTGATGTCCCCTACATGCTGTTTCGAATATTTTTCTAGAATCAAAATATTTAGAAAAAGCAAAAGACCAAGGCTTAAGAACATGCTTTGTCACATCAGTACAGCAATACTATTAAAACCATTTCCAACATGATCTGATGATTTGCAGACCAAGATCAGTTTTCAATGAGTCAAATTTCAGTTTGGTGCCATTACTAGGAACTGGAAAGTATTCTAACTTAAAAAAATACTTCATGTTCAATGTCAGGTGGACACAGCCTTTATTCTAAATCTTGAGATATAAGTATCTATTTTGAGGAACATACAACAAAAATGAGCTGTGATGCCTCTAGTCTTGTGACTTATTTTATCTACCAAGTATAACTTTTCTACAGAACATCAGTGAAATAATAGAAATAAAAACACTAACATGGCACTGTTTTAGCACATAGCCAGTCACACCTGTACATGTCCCCAAATCCCATCTTTTTTTAAGTAGAGGCACAGTGAGCTGTTCTAGAGTACACAATGGAAAATAGGACCTTTGCAGTCAACCACTTAGCAGAGCCCACAGAAGAATGTGCCTGATGCCATGCTCTGACCACTATGACCACCATTTATTAAAAAAAAGCAAACCACCAACAAAACCAAACCCTAAAAATCAACAATCTACCAACAAAAAGCAGTTAAAAGAGATGAACTAATAATCTGTAATCTTTTACCATATATGGCCCAAATCCTAAGCAATATTAGCACTGTAAAAATAATGTAAAGACAGTCCTAACACGGAGGCAAGAGCTTACTCTACACAACTTTAACAAAGCAGCACTATTAATTCAACATGAATAAAGTCTTACATTGACATTAGTATCTCCTCTTCAGAAAAAAAGGTGGATTCTTGCTGGCTATCTTCATACTTCTCAGTCAATAGTTTAATTTCTTCTTCCAGTGATTTGATTTCATCTTCATAAATTTGACAAGTCATGTCCATTTCTCAGAATGTCACTAGATAAAACAAAGCACATATATTCCTTAAGCCAAAAAAAGAAAATCCATTTTCAAAATAAATTCTTACCCAAGAAATTAATTTAAGAAAAACAAGTGTAATATTAGGCAATTGTTTCTCCTACCACTCTACTTAAACTAAGACAATTCTATTTCATGACTTATGAAAACTGAAGTATTTTTATGTACAATTTTTAAATAACCCAGGTAGCTTTAACAAGTATGATAATTTATATCTTTGTAAAGAATTCTAATGTTTGCTAGAACACTGTTGTGGTACAGAACACACTGAGTCCTGGGCTACTTTGCAAACCCAGTACCATCAGAGTTTAGTTTCACAGCACAAGAGGCTGGGAAAGCTTGGTACATTCTGAATCTGCAAGTCAACACAAAACTAAACAGACTCCTGCACTACCTGGAGAGGGTATCAGCAAGTTGGAACAGTTCAACACTCCCTGTCCAAATGTGCAATTCCTGAAATCTTTGTGAAGGTGCCAGTGAAAGACCACAACCCCACTGGGCAAGAGCCAAACTAGCCTGATACGATTAATGGCCACAGTGGAAAAGTACTAGCCTAGTACTGTCCAAATTCAATGATCTTGCAATCCTAGAAATACTAATCCTAGAAGTAAGGCCCCATTGCAGCTTTCCAGGATCTCAACAGGCTGTCTCAGTATCTCCCCCTGATCTGGGACACCTCTCAGGCCAGACTGACCATCTGAAGGGAAAGACTGTCCACTTGTGATAAGCTGACCAAGGAAATCACCAGCTGTCTGCAAAGACTGACAAAGGTAAAGCACCTGCCATCTGCAGAAAGGCAGTATCATAATTATAGGTTAACCTCTATACCTGTATATTATAGCTTTTTGCTTAGCAAGCTTTCTTAATTTTATGTGAATCACTGTACTTACTGTAACCAAGATATTTTGATTAAGCATTGCTACTTTACAAGTTAATGTAACAGTGTTAATATACTTTAATTGCTGCTCTCACCTCAAGTTTATGTAGCACCGTATTTCACTAAGCACCACATAGAAGTTTCAATCCCCAAATTTTCTTAGGCATAAACCCTTGACCAGGTGTGGGACAAGGGGTAGATCTAGCCTTATCCCTCGAAGAAGTTCAGAGGGCAAGAGAGGATCTATTCTGAACCTTGTGACTGAAAAGGAGGGCATTCTTTACTCCTCTCCCTCCATATTCTTATCCATAAACCATTGATCAGGTCTAAGATTGGCAAAACCTGGGCTCCTCTATGAGGAGCAGTTTAGAGAGCAAGGGTGGCCCTTCTGAAACCCTGATAACTCAACAGGAGGGTCACCCTTACCACTTCCGCTCCCAGTCCCCATAAACATCATGGCTCCAAGTCACTTTCCCTGTGTGTGAAAATACACATACCTACTAATATAAAAATTGTAATCTAAGCAATGTAGTGACCTTGTCATCGAACTGAACATTATTTTTTGTTTATTTTTGCTAAATAGTATCAAATTTATTAAGCTTTGTCACATCATGAACCTACCTCAATAAATCCTAATGTTGCCTTCATTTAAAAAAGTCATAAATTAGTCTTCTGTAACAAGTGATTTAAGTGGGAAACTCTTTGAACCCCTGCAACAAACACTCAACTTTGATCCTCAGCAACCAAGTTTTGTCACCAACAGACTTACACATGAAGTAAAACTCTGCTCTTAATATGACAGCACCCTGTCATCAACATACTTAAACCTTCACAAGTCCACTTAAAAAGACACTGGTCTGCAAGTAGAGATTACAAGAACAGAGAAGCTACTTGTACATTAATCTGAATGTAACAGCCTCCTAAGAAGCCTAACTCACTCAGCTATAAGCATCATGAACAGGAACAATTCCACCTCCAGTAAACACAAGTAGATAGATACTAGGTATCTGCTTAAGATATCCACTTTACTTAAAAGATAAAGAAGAGTTTTCTCTAAAAGAGAACAATATTGAAAAAAAAATGTCATTTTGTTACATTAGTTACTCAAAGACTTAATTCATGGAGTCCAAATGTAATGATTAAACCAATTTTAAGACACGGATCACTGCATAGCCTCCAAATACAAAACTTAAATCCAAAATCTAGTGTAGTCAAAGGCTTTCTTCTTTAAGAACATCTTTGACTAATCATGATTTCAAACAGGAGGGCATCCAGCTGTTTTACATTTGCTGTAAGAGACCAAGCTGTGGCTCCCCATATGCAAAACAACCCTAATCAGACACAGCAACTCAACCCAGCTTTGAGCAACTCACCTAATGCTCTACCTGACCAGATGAAGCACAGCTGCTCCTAGTAACACCAGAAGCAGAATCTGCCTTTCAGATAAAAGCAGTATTGAGACACAAAGAAACAGCCATGTTTCACAAATAACTCCCCCCAAAAAACAGAACAATTTAAAGACAAAAAAACCTGACATTCAGCCTAAACATGATACAGTGAAGAACATGATGTAGCTCAATACCAATATATTAATACTTTCAACCAGGAAAAAATGAATACATCTAATTTTACATGTGTTTTTAAACAACTAGTGTATTTGCAAGATCCACACTAACATGGGTCAATAAAAGAAAATGAAGGGGAAACAGGATTTTGTTAGATCGTTTCACAAGGAAAAGCATCTGAGTAACACAAGGAAGAAAACACCATTCAAAACATGCTTTGCATTCAAAACTTTAGTGGATAAATAACTTCTACACAATTCAAGATTTGCTGATATTATGCCTAGTCATGACTTCCTCTGAAATTTTAAAGCTATCTTACACAGG
The DNA here is from genome assembly GCA_027560015.1 of Chloroceryle amazona. Lineage (NCBI taxonomy): Eukaryota > Metazoa > Chordata > Aves > Coraciiformes > Cerylidae > Chloroceryle > Chloroceryle amazona. The sequence continues at coordinate 29,608 of JANHFX010018882.1, read as the reverse complement.
GTCAGTGGGTACAAGAAATAGAAGTTCTCCAACTTTTAACGAAATCTACAAGGTTTTAGTTTGAACTGGATACACCAAAGAATATGCTGGCAAAAGATGGAGTGGAACTATTCACAAGGGGAAAAAGGATTCTTGACCAGAAGTTGGCAGGGCTCATCTAGAAGGCTTTAAACTAGGTCTGAAGGAGGAAGGTGATAAAACCAGGCCCACCTAGAAGTGGTGTGGCAAGGCTGGAGGTGAAACTGACAGTCCAGCTCAAGCACATTACACCGCACACGCAGCACAGGCAACAAACAGGAGGAGCTAGAAGCCACTGTGCAGCTAGACAGCTATGACATACCATCACAGAAACATGGTGGGAGGATGTCCATAACTAGAATGCAGCAATTAATGGCTACAAGCTCTTCAGAAAGCTCTCTGGCCTGTATCAGAACTAGTGTGGCCAGCAGGAGAAGGGTAGCGATGGGGCCCTGGTACTAGGCATTGATGAGGCCACACCTTGAGTACTGGGTTCAGTTCTGGGCCTCTCCCTACAAGACAGACATTAAGCTCAGAGAAGAGCAACCAAGCTGGTGAGGGGTCTGGAGAACAAGTCCTCTGAGGAGGGGCTGAGGGAACCAGGATTGTTTACGGGGAGCGATAGCTGGACGCCGCGATCTTTTCTAGCCGTGACCATTCCGGGAAAGCTTCGGCATAATAAAAAGAACACTCAGAAAACAGAAAATCTTTACAACAGCCAGAACTTCAGCCTAGATTGGTAGCTAATTCCTCCTTTAAGAGCTGTTTTGACAGCAGTTACAACACATATACCGCTTACAGCTATTGTAACTCAGGTTAAAGACTGGAGGAGGCTCAGAGATTAGTTATAACTTCAAAGAGTATCATCTCCAGGAAAAAACCCTCCCACGTACTTTTGATTAAATAAACCCTAAATGTAACAGCAATCATTTCTCCTCACACCCCAAGCATACACGCACAATTAGTTGCGCGTTAACATTAAACATTCCACACCGCTACGCACCCCTAAGAATTCGCTTCGACGTTGCTGCAGGAAGAGCCGGGGACGTCCCGCGCGCCGCCGCTTTACTCCCAGCCCTCGCACCTCCGCACAAGGCGACGCCTGGAACCACGGCTGCTCCGCCGAGCCGGCGCTGTCGCAGCCCGCCCCAAGGTGCGGCTTAAGGCTCCCCAGTGCCGGGGGTTCCCCGGGACCAGCCCGGAGGGGACCAGCGCGCAGCCCCGCCCGCCCCCAGGGCGACCCGCAACCCCGCCGCTGAGGACAGCGGCTCCCGCCCGCCAACGGCCGCGCCGCGCGAGCCGCCCCCCGACTTTCGAACTGCGCGCTCAAGGTGCCCGCTACGCGCCCGGCCGCTACCACTGAGGCCGCCCTTTCCTACCCCCTCCCGAATGGCACCCTGGCCGGGATCAGAAATAGCGTGGCCAGGAGGACAAGGGAAGTGATCGTGCCCTGCACTCAGCCTTGATGGGGCTTCCCTCAGCTCGAGTACTGTGCTCAGTTTTGGGTCCCTCACCACTAGAAAAACACAGAGTTGCTAGAGCAAGTTCAGAGAACAGCAGCCAAGCAGGTGAGGTGTCTGCAGAACAAGTGCTCTGAGGAGAGGCCGAGGGAATTAAGATTGTTTAATCTGGAGAAGAGGAGGCTGAGGGGAGACCTTATTGCTCCCTACAACAACGTGAAAGGAAGGTGTAGAGTGAAGGTAGCTCTAGTGAGGTGGGTGCATCCTCTTCTCTGAAATAAATAACAACAGGAGTAGAGGAAATGGCCTGAAGTTGCACCAGGACAGGTTTAAACTAGATATCAGGAACAGTTTCTTTACTAAAAGAGTAATGAGGTGGACTCACCCTCCCTGGAGGTATTCAAAAAACATGTAGATAAGGCACCTCAGGACATGCTCTAGGGGCACAGTGATTGATGGGGTTTTGGTGAGCTGTTTTTTTTTTCTGGGGGAGGGGGCAGTTGAACACAGTGAACTTTGTGTACTTTTCCAGGCGTGACAACTCTGTGACTCTGTGTGATCTTTGATGATATTAGTTCCCACAGTAGTACATCTTTATTTCTTCCATTTCCCTCACAGCACTATTCATAGATTAGAAATACAGATTCAGAATCATCTACTGGGTTGTCTGCAGAAGAGTGCAAACTCAAAGATTATCAAGTTGCTAAATTAAAGGTGAAGAAGAGGTGATTTTTCTTCCTTTCCCCAGTATCAATAGTGACTTCCTCCTCTGTCCAGCTGTCAATTTACATAAAGCCTGAGGGATTTCAGTGTATCTGGCAAACTGGCCAACAGTGTCCACCATGCTCAGGATTGTCCGGAAACAGAAAAGGACGACAGATGGACAGAGAAAGAGCATAGCTACTTGGATATCACTGCATGACCTTCGAAAAAGAGTTGATAAACTCAAAAGCCCAATGAACTGAAAGAGACATCTGTGGTGGGCGGCTGAACCGCAGGGAGCAGAGGCTGGCCCTTTAGTGAATCCTCTCTGGAAGCCAGTAACTAGTGATGTACCCCAGGGGTAAATACTGGCTCCAATTCTGTTCATCTTCATGAATGATTTAGTAACATAAACCCATAAAAATGTAGTAATGTAAGCTCCCCCCTGTAATTAACAAAAACCAACCAACAACAAGAGCAAAAAAAAAGAAAATACCTATGAAAATACTAACAATACCAAACATCACTTCTCACTATCTCACAGTCTTAAGAGCAGATTCCTAGTTAAAATATTGCACTACTTATATAGAAGAGTGAATGTATATCACAACAGCCAAAAAGAAGCATTAATATTTGCACTGTATTTTGATCAGAATTTAACACAATGATGACAATAAGAACAATGGTAAACAAAAGACAAGATCTGAAACCTATTTTTTTACTCCTCTACATTTAGAACAAAAAATTGTTTCTGGATTTGTGGTTTTTGTGGTCCATCCTCCCCCCACCCCCTTCTGGGGAGACTAGAGGTTTGAGAACAAAGCTGCTAATGGGAAACATATGGAAAAGCCCTGGAGTAAATGAAAATCTGACTCAAATTTCTAATGCCACGTATCACATACCACTGTCTAAAATTATCTGGTAAGATAAATATAAAAATCTACCCTACATACTCAAGGAATCACGTGAGATGGAAGGCAGTATTAAGTATAAAATAAACAGAAAGGCTTTCATGATATTTAAGGTATTTCCAAAACTAATCAATATTTTGAATAGAGTTGGAATGTTTTCCAAAGCTTGTGTTAGCCAATAAAAGATTACCTCAACATAACACAGAGCCAACAGACAGACTTGGGGTTTTTCATGTAAAATATCAACAGTTCTATTCAACTGAGTAATGCAATTCTGGATTTAACCATTAATTATGCTGCTGTGATTGCAGTGGGAATACCTTACAGCCAGGTTTTCCTATACATGAACACTTTTTCTGTCTCAAATTCTTGTCCAGCAGAAATTTACAGACTGAGATCTCTGGAACAGCTGCCCTGTAGGTTCAGTTTTGATGAGAATCCCCCACTTTTCCCCACATAGCAGTCTTGCCACAAACTCCCTGTGCATAAGCAGTGAACTTGACAAGCCTGGATACATTAAACCAGCTGCATACAAATAGACAGACCATCTGCACATCTCGTGCAGTATGTTTCATACACCGCATATGTTATGCATGTAGTACCCATCACCTACACAAAGGTTTCTATCACGGCCAAACGAAGTATTGAGAGTATGCTCTCATCCCAATTACATTTACAGTAACCATTAAGGAGTTACATTCTCTCATAATGTTCAGAAGAAAGTTAAGCATGGAAAAAAATCTCTAGTTAATTTGTTGCCAAAGGATGTAAAATTTCTTGAGACAGTGAGGGAGCAAGCACATCAACACAGCCATTCACTTGCCTCTTAATTGTTCAGGCTGTGCTATTTCCAAGCACATTTTAAATATGAAGACACACGTAAAGAAACACTCTTGACTGAATACCTTAACACCTTTCCTTCTCATGTGTGGAAATGAAAATTGGCCTGCCATCCTAAAGGATATTATTTTAACTAAAATTATATTCTATTTAGGGCACCAACAAGAACATCCAGACACCATACTATTCTTGTTAGCTCCATCTTCTACCTTCTTTCTGTTCTACAGGGTGAGTCAAGGACCAGACGATGTGACTGATGGGTCAGGTTTTTTTCTATTTCCCAAAATACTAGATTTCACAGCACAGAGAACTTTTATTTAATTCCCTTTAAAAAATGAGTAACATGGAAAAAGAGTCAAATAACTTTCAGAAATAAAGTAGTAATGTCAGTACAGCAGTATAATAATTTGCCCCCATATTCACTAACTGCATAATCCTGTCCTATAACAACAACCAACAGAATCCTCATGTAATATAAGTTTTGAGATGAAAGTATCAGAGCACTTTTAGAAGCTATGTTCCATGAAAACATCTACATAACTAGGTAATAAAGTTCATGGGCTTATGCTCCACCTGATAAACTATGCTCCCATGTAGTGGCCTGTAAATTTTGCACATTTGATATGAAAATTAAGTCTCTTGTGATGCTATGCAGAAGAACACGTACTTCAAACCTGCATCTATCACTATCATCACCAGATCCCAGAAAGTACTTTAAGCAACAGGGCAAGAGATTTGTTGTCACCCCAGGATCACAGTTAACAATTAGCATTAACATTACAACACAAAACTCATGAAGTATGAGGTCAAGAGGCCAGTATCTCTTCTCCTTGAGACCACAATTAAGGTGAAATATTATGCACTGGTACTATAATCCCTTGGTACTTTGACTCTTACTGAAAAAAAATTTCTTCCTGGAAGGTCTTCCTAGAACAATTAATATTGCTGCTCAATTCTAAATAAAGTGCATTCAGAAAGAATTTCTAAAAATCAAACCTTTCAGAAAAGTAAAAATATGCCTGATCTTAAACCAAAGTTCAGCATTCTTCTTAATGCTTCTATCTGATAGAGGAAAAAAAATAGTTACTCTTTATAAAAACCTTACATCCTTATTAATGATAAAGCCATAAACACAGTGTACAGTAAAAAAATAAACATTCTCTTACCATGCTAACTAAAATCTTTTGAGATGTTTTCTTTGAGCTCATTCCATTGGAGCATACATATGTAAGGCAGTATCTCATTACTCCTGATTCAGGAATGCTTTGCCTTAGCAGTACCCGTGTGTTATAGAGGCATGCTGCTGCTGCTTGAGCTTAGAAGAGAAAGGGTAACACATGCTTCCCACTTGAATAGTTCCCTCCCAAAATCAGAATGCACAGGAACCTGAGAAAAGGAGAAAATGTGAGCATGGAAAACACATCTGGTTAGATGTGCAATTGCTTCAAAGTAACATTTTTATCTTTCTAAAAGAGTACCTTTCCACTCAACCATTCCATTGTCAGTAAAACTAGTATCTAGTTCTAAACAAATGCACCAGTCTCGTAACACAGACTTGAGAGGTTTTGTAAATAAGCCCAGTGTTTGGCAAAGATGTGAAGGGAGTTTTGGACAGCTGTATTGCAATTAACAAATGAACATTTTTACAGACAGTTCCTCCTATCGGCTCAATTCTGACAATTCAATCTATTTACTTGAAGCACTGCTTTCATGCCATCCCCTTACTAATACCCAGTTAGATTTTTTTCATTTTAACTTGTTTTTTAAAAAAGAAAGCATAATGGATGTTTATTTCAGCTACAAATAGCTGCAGGCATTACTTCCACTCTCAAAAAATGACAGGACAAGGCAACAGTCAAGTGTCAGAAGCACAAGGCAACAACACCACTTGCTTGGTTACCACAGAAGATCTGTAATGTCTGGATCAACTCATGCTCCCTAATGCAATGGCCATTAACCCGAATGCTGCATTACACGTGAACCAGGTTCATGTCCTCACCAGAAGCAACCATAAGGCCTTTCAAGAATTTCAGAATAGCTAATGATAGAAGAAACAGAAGAGTTTCTGCCACAGTACTTGGATAAAATAACTATGAGACCCTGTCTCAGCTCTGCCAAGAAGCAGCTGTGACTCACTAATTATTCAGACAGTATAGAAACACTTGAATTTGATTACCTGCCGTAAATGAAATGACAATTATTTTATATATCAGGCAGTATATAAATGCATGCATTAGTATTTTTTCCAACAGTGTTTGTATTATTTAAAGAAAATCAAAACAAAAATGGAAATAAAACCAGGGAGTAATTGAAGGAAATGAAGGGTACAGAGATTTTAACTTTCCTTGTAAGATAATAAGCCAATGTACAGATGAATGATGTGTAATAATACTTGATATTTCTATGCAAGTTTCCAAGTCAGATTTTTGACTGCAGAAAAAAATGAACTACAGTCCATATGTCATGCTGGCTGTGATACCAGCATTACAAGGTCTTGTGCTAAAATGAGAAGATTCAGAAGAAAAAGGGATAATAAAAAATAAGAACAAGCTTAAGAGTGATCTCCAGTTTCCAGAGTACTGCAGAATGTTGAAATGCTGCCTGGCAAAATCCTCCGCACCACAAAGCAAGACAGTTGTACATATCTTGGTTTGCAAATGTTCAAATACAACTACCATGAAAAGAAACACATTCCATTGTCATTGTAGAAACAAGTCAGGATCTTCATTCTTAAACACTCAAAAGAATAAACAGGAAGCATCTCCCATCATCGACAAGGAGAAAATTTCTAATGCAAAACATTTTCCTATGCATGACCATTCAGGAATTCTCTGTCAGATAACTTAAACAACTACTCCTTATTCTTGCCTTAAAGTGCCTAAAGAAAAAACCCAACTTTGTCTATAAACATATAATTCATAGATTAGATAAAACATGGGAAGAATCTGAAGCTGCAGGCACATTTTCTAGTTATTTAAAAAACCCAATCATTAAGTTCATAGCCATGAATGAACAAAATAAGCTAATGAATAAGGTATTAATAGAAATGATCAAGAGTAAAATTCACATTATCTCTTTCAGGTATCTATCAGCTTAGGGCATTGAAGTTAGCAGCTCTGTTGGAAATAAATGAGTAGAAATGCCTGTTTTGGATTAGACTCAAGGAATTTTATGCTACCTCAAACAAATAACACTGAATACACTATTACAGAACCAATAAGGACAAGTACAAAGGATACTACCTTATTTGGACTTCCCAGCTTGGGCTGGTACTGCTCAAGAATCTCTGCACTCCATGTTCAGCTATATTATCTTTCATACTTCCCTCCATTACAAAACACTGTATTTTCTTTTTACTTTATTTACAATGCTTATTACTTTTGTTCATTACTGTGTGCAAGACACCTGTCATATACTAGGACATCTATATAATTTTATATAGGACAAAAATCAGGCAAAATAAAGGCTAACTATAAAGTTTGATATCTAATTGCCTCAAGAAAATGGATATACCTGTACCAGTAAACAGTAGTTGCAAAAAACAATGCAGACACTCCTATTTTTATTGTTGTAATCTGAAATATACAGTCTTCAGTTTTATGAGGTAATACGCCAGAACTCTGTGTGGGAGGAAAATACAGCCCAAAGTCAACTATCTTGGAACAAGCAAAGTAATAGGCTATATAAAAATACAGAGTACAAAAAGACAAGTGTCAGTTGATACTCCTCAGATTTATAATTTCATATGTTGTCCAGGGTGTTTTAGAGTAGACAGACACTGTTTATTACAGATACTGATGACATTCATTTAAAATTCATTAGGTAGCAATAGTTTACAATTACTTCTTACTGTAGTCAAAACATTTTATTTAAGCATGATTGTTTACACACCTCTGTCTAGAACACAAAAGCAATATTTAAAAAAGTACCCCAGTACAATATTACAATCTTCTAAAGATTTCTTACACAGCAATACATTCAGAAAAAAGTTACAACCCTTCTCTTTTATTAGTCTTTCAAAGTCAGTTATCCATTACTGTAAATTTATACTGTCACAGCAAAAAACCTCACACCCACCCTTCCATTCAAAAAACTTCCATATTACAAATTTGACCATACCAGGAGGCTTAATACTTTACTTATACTTATGAAGCAAAACAATCACAATAGAAATTGTTCATTGCCCATGTTCATGTACACATTTAACATATCATCCAATGAGACCAGGGCTTCCTAATATATTATTTCTAGATGCATAAATGGTTCTAGTGAATTCTGTTCTAAAAATGCAGTTTATTACTGTTTATTAGTAGAAGTTCCTCCACAATTGCCTACAGGGTTCTATAAAGTCTTGCTTTTTCTCTGTCACTTACTCTATACCTGTATCAGTTTAACAAATACAACTGCATTTGAATCTCAACTAGCAATATGCTTTAAAGATGTAGGTTTTTTTTTTTAAAAAAAAAAAGACAGAAAAAGTATACAGTTTAAAAACACAAACCAAGAAAAATATAAAAAAAGTAGAATGTGAGAAAGTTTCAATAGTTTCAATAAAGGAATACTCAGAAAGTATGGGGAACAAAAAGAGAGCGGATGTATTCAACTTAGAATCAGCAAATCCACGTAAGTGGAGCAGGTGGAAAGAATATAGAGAAAAAAATCCTCCATATCCCACAGAATGGATAAGAGAAAAAGACATTTGTATTTCAGAATGATTATAAACACACAGTGAACCCACCACAGGGCTTAGGATACACACTAAATTCTACTGTTTTCTAGTTAAAATATAGGACAATTTGTGGTTTGTTTTTTTTCTTTCTTCTAATACTGCACAATCACCTGAAAAGCACATTCTTGAAATGCAGCCATAAAACCTACACAGAACCATCTTAAATTTCCTCTTTACATTCATGGTTATAGCACGCATAGTTAATAGACTGCTAAAAATCAATCAGCAAACAGAACCTGCGTTTGACTAGACATCAGTGCTGAACGTCAGTTCAGAGTACCATTCGATCAAAAGAAGCATAATCTACAGTCTAGCAAATTTTAGTAATTACTTTCTAAATACACTTCTTGTAAACTCAACTGTTTGCAGTTTCTCAACATGTTCTTCCCAGTAGATCCTAGACAAACAAAGCAACACATATGAAACAGGCTGCATAAGAGGAGGGTTGCCAGAGTCACTGCAAGATGAAGTAATTCAGTATCTTGATTTGCTGAGACCTCTACACTTCAGTATCTGAATTTTCAGATTAGTTCTAGCACAGGACAAATAAATCCAGCAGCTACTACAGTCTGGATAATTGGTAACTTTTGTTAATAGCAATCCCAAATAATAAATGCCTTTGCAGATCCCATACAAGTCCTACAAGGCTGCAGGTGGTCTGCTTGTAGACTGCCAGTTGACCTAGAAATTAGGATGCAGAGTTTTTGTGCCTACAATCTTTGAAAATCAGAACAGTCTGGATGTTACATGCCCAAAGCTGTTTCTTACTACAGAAATCCACAGGCTGTATGGGGAACCAAATTACAACATTCAAACTTCCTCATTATATTTGGTCATGCATTCTCGTTACTGTGCAGTCACTTCAGGTAAAGAAACTAAGATCACCAAATCTTATCTAAAACACACAATTCCCTTAAAGCTGTCAACTGAGGATTTTAAAATGCTAAGCTTGAGGCTGGTCTTCAGATGTTGCATAGCAGGGCCAGAATTGAGCTGAAGAACTTTCTAATTCTAGTGAGATCATGCTTCCAAGACAGTTCTTAATTCTAGCTTAGACATCTTAGCTTCATTTAAATCTCTTTCATCCTCTATGAACATCATATTACCTTGCCCTTTCTCTAGGCTTCATATGGACCATTATAAGTTGGGGGGGTGGGAATCCAAAGAAACCCAACAATCTTTTCTCTATATTTATCATTGTACGATAAAAAGCCAAGCAGTATCATTTATTCCCTCTTGTATCAGGACCAGTCCCATTCACTTCAGTGCCACTGGTTATCTTCTCTATGTATTCTATGAAAATTTTGGCTAAAATTTGGCATTTTCAAATTTTCTAAGTTTACTGTTACTCAGCTAGCTAAACAAACCTAAAAATCACAGAATATTAGAAAAGTCTCCTATCTTAAGCCTTCAGTTCAGAACCAAAGTCAAAAAAAGCTAAGAAGTGTCATGAGTTGAATGCAGTTAATGAAGATGGTAACATGTCAAACACTTCAATGCACTAAAATGATCCATCCACATTTAGCTTAAGAAAATAAATCAACTTCAATCCAACACTGACTTCTAACTGGATAAACATCTTGCTTTGCATAACACCCGCATAAATAAAATGAGGAAAACAATTTACAAACCCAAGTAGTCCTGATGAAGTATCTTTAAAAACTAAAAACCAAAACATGTTGAAAACTTGGTATATTTGTCACAGCTCTTGAAACAAGAATGTTAAAGTTAGTTCTCTCATTAGCCTCCTTGGAAGGAAATTCCTACCACACCTCAAACCAAAACTAAGAGAAGATCAAGCCACACAACTTGACCAATACCACAAAGTATAGATTTGTTTATATCCAAGACAGCTCCTGCAACAAAAAAGGAAGTGCATCTTAATATATCCCATGGCTAGATTTGCATCAGGAACTTTGCTACAGTTTTTCAAAAGGACAGACTCTTTTGTTTTTTTACCAGGGAGTTTTAAAAGCATTGTGATAGTTTGAAGTCTCTTGGTAACGTAAGAGAAATCAAGATACAAGCAGGAATTGAAAACAATAGAAAAATATCAGGTATGGAAATTCTAATTCAGTCCAATTTTTATCCTAGGATAAAATAGGTTTATTTTTTGCATATGCTTTGTTTAGAACTGTTAATATAACAGAGCTGCCAATAATTTGCATATTATTTATCTTGTGCTTAAAAAGCCCCAAACTTTGTAGCAGTAAATACCATTTTACTAAATGGCATAACAAATTTGGTAGGTTTTTCTGATTCATCATCATGAATGTATTCTAACTGTTTTGAAAAACAATTACTCCTGTTTAAGTATTATTTGGGGTTAGTGGTACAGTGTAGATATTCAAATATTTATAGGGCTGTTAATAAAGGATTGAATAATTTTAATTTTACACTCAACCTCTCCTTTATATTCTGTATTCTTGACATAAAACCACACCTGCTTTATTTTAGTTTCACTATTGCCAGCTCCTACAATATTATTTTTTGCTCATGACTTTGGGTACTTTTCTTTATATCCTAAATATTATAATCGTACATGATTTTTCTTCATGTTCTTGTCCTCAATTTTAGAACAATGGAAACATGAAAAGGTCAAGCAAATCATCAACTTCAGGAGGCTCAAATACAAAAGTAGAACTTCCTATTGCATTATTCTCAATTATAATACCTTTAAAAGGCATTTATACTTTAACTAAATTCTTCATTGTGAATAAATTTAGAAATGTAATTCCTTTACAAACCAAAAGCATAATTAAATGTTTTTCATAAACCATATAATTAATGCACAACTGCATCTTGCTTCAACAAAAAAAAGTCCTTTTTCTCCAGTTTTTAACATATAACACAGTTGAAGTACCATATAGCAGCAGAAGCAAGCCTTTTTTTCCTCCCTCTGAAAATAAACTATAATATTTTTGTTCAGTAAAATTGCTTATATCTCATTGCATACTTGTCTTTTTCACAGAAAAGGTTTTTATGCTCTGTCTACATCACCTAGCAAAAACATGTTAGAAACTGTGAATCCTGACCTCCACCTTTAAAACAGCACTACACAGCACAACTGCTTTAGAGGAACGAAACAGGAAATACGGATTGTGGAGGGAAAAAAGTATAAAATGGAAGATGTTCATAAAAGCTTTTCTACAGTACATGCTCTTCCTTAATCTTGATAAGGTTAATTTTCTACTGTTTAACTCGATCCTCCAGAGAACAAATCCTTTGCATAACTGAATCACAGTGGTTAAAACTGCACACTGAACTAATGACCTCTGCAATTTTTTTACTTTTTTTTTTTTTTGAAGGAAACTGGTAACACAAAGATATTTGCAAAGAATTTTGAAGTGATTATAACAAAAGGAGAATTTGCTTCACAGACTTATGAATCTACAATCTACTGATGATGTGGCACAACACTTTTTTTTTTTTTAAACACACACTGGCAAATCAGAAGAGGGGCTAAGGCTATTATTTTGCTTTGCCTTCCCAGAAGGCTCCTCACCACAAAATAAGGCTTAGAGAGACGTTTTGTTCCTCCAGCCGTGTTAGGCTATTTTTCAGATGATTTCACCAGCACAATAACTTGCTGCCCTCTACAACTTGAGCTTCACAGACTTCCAGAGTAAGTTTTCTTGGTAAACAGGAATAAAATGAACCAATTGTGTTACTTTTGCAGTTAAGAATGATTCATGCATGTTATATAATTCTTATCTTTCAGCTAGCAAACTGCTTACAAATGCAGTTACTACACTTTTGAGTTTATTTCGGATGGTAAAGAACTGTGCTTTTAAGATTTTCTATTTTCTTTCAACTTTTTAAGTATGCAGTTTATCATACAGTGTGCATCTGATGTGTCTCATTATCAAGTTTCACTTAACATGATTCTTTGTTTTAAAGTTAATGTTTGGAGAAGCACTTTATGAATAAATGTTAGTATCTTGGTGCTTTGAGACAGGACCTGAAAGCCTAGCAGGTCAGTTACAATCCTACCAAAACTATACACAGCTACAGACAAGGTATTAAAAAAAATATCCCCCAAAATACCAGTTCCTCTCTTTCCATAAAGACAGCAAATAACTTGGGTACCTATTGCTTATCATGACTTCTGAAGTGATGATAGCTCAGTTCACATTATCAACATGGCAAGTGGATCAACTGCACGAAGGCCTAAGTAAGGTTTTTCCTGAAACTGAGCTGTCCTCCTGGTTTCTAAGGTCTATTGTGGCACTGATAACCAGAACTATTAATTGGAAATTTTGTGACACCTAGTAGAAGTACTGCAAGAATAAAACCAGAAATTGAAACTAAAGTTCTGGACTGAAACTGAATGGTAATAAGGTACCATTCCAGTATATACTGCCTGAAATCCAATGAATTCCTCCTGAGGCACAGTTCTGCTCAACCCAGCAAACATCTGCAAAGTTCATCAGCATAGTGCATTTATACAATGCTTGTAGAGCAAGGTTGCTCTCTGTGTAGACATATTTCTGCTATTTACTTAGACTAGCTCACACATCTGATGTTGGGATAGAGAGACCCTGGCTTTGCTGAGGACCTACCTACCCTGATTCTGTTACTACCTTCATTAGGATATTCTCCCTCTCATTCATTTAGTACAATACATCAGGCATTAGGCATCAGTCATTACTATACAGTACGGGAAGTAAGCGTTTGTATGTCTCATCTCCTTGGTTACTGATAAGTTATACTTGGTTAAAAAAATATTAAAAGCATCAATAAAAAGGAAGTCCCGAAGTCCTGTGATGAAGAAATATGATTATAATTCTAAACCTGAGAATATCTGCTTTCCTCTACCTCAGAGTTCCCACACTGTACTGAGCAAAGTCTCTTAAAATTTTCCATTATGTGCTTGGACCTGCAAAGTTACATTTTGACTCATCTGTTTAAATTGAACAGATTAACATGATTCACAACTAATTCTGCCAAATAATAGGTTTGCTCTGGCTACATGAAGCGCTCTAAAATGTTAGTCTGGTTTTGAGCATCAGAAATTTGACATGTAATTATTTGTCTTTCACAACATCAGTACTTCACCTCAGAAGAGTACTTCGAGGGTAAATTAATTCATGTCTATAAAGAACATATGATTACAGAAGCATAGAAACACATAGAAGAAAACTTTATGAATTAAGATTTTACGTGAAGTGCAGTACACAATGGTTGAAGAGGATTTGATTTAATTAAATGAAGGTAACAAAAATTATTTACCATCATTAGCGCATTGTACTAAGTCAGCCATGTTTTGCAGAAAATAGAAAAACACCAAAATGCCACAGAATATACAATCACCAATGCAATTGAAATTTCTGTTTTACATACAAGACAATATTTCAAAGTAAGCTGTTTCACTGTTCTACTTATAGAAAGAATTCTGCAGTTACCTCCCTTTTGTTGAGGTCATATGTTTTAAACAAAAGTAACTTTGTTTTCAAACAATAACAATAAACACAAGCCATGACTTGGCTGCTGAGTGAGACTAGCAGATTTCTACTCCAGGAGTGTAGTACAGCACTAACTTGGGTTAGAGATATGACATGTCCACGCTTGAAGATTTTCAAGTCTCACCCAGACATAGTCTAGGCTGATCTCATCTACTGTTGGAAATGGAAGCACTTAGAGCACTAGGCTGGACTATGTGGTTCTAGGATACTGACCATGCACCATTTACGCAGCTCAGGTTGATGATAAGAGCTAATACATCCGAAGAAAAGATTTTCATCCTGACAGGTTAAAAAAAAATCTACCCAATATGTTTCCAAAGGTCTGAGGAAGAAACGTTGCTTAGGAATTCCACCTACGCCATTTTAAACATGACTTGTAAGGCGGGTGCTTAGCTCATTACATTGGAAAGAATGGAACACCTCAACTGTCCAATACAAACCCCAGACTATATGTAAAAAGTTCTTTTGCAACTTCTGCAATAAATTAAAGTGAGAAAGGAATGAAGACTGGGATGTTTTTCTACTCCCAACTTATGTCATTCTTCAGTAACAAGCACAGCAGAGGTATAAGTCTGTTCTGTGAAGTCAGACAAGAAAACTTAGGTGTACTTCAAGGACAGCATATTTATTTATGGCTGCTTTCTTGGAAAACAGATTAAAGCTTATTTTTCCTAATAATGTCACTGACTGTGTTGCCCAAAAAAAAGCATTTATATTTGCATTATTTTATATTGCTTCTTAAAACTGAAATTTATACTTGACTTTATGACTATATAATGAACTTATTTTTCCTTCTCATCAACAGGTCACAATACACAAATTTCAATATGGAGATTCTGAGCCAGCTATCAATCCTTCATCTCCTCTGGGCTTCTATGGTCTTTTGTCAATATGAAGACTATGATTTTGAGGATGAATATGATTCACCAGATCATGAACATACATATTATTTTAATCCAAATATACAACCTGGAATTCCTCACTTTCCTTTTCCAGTTGAGTGTGCCAGAGAATGCTTTTGTCCACCAGCTTTTCCATTATCAATGTACTGCGACCATCGTAAACTTCAGACAATACCAAATATCCCAGGTCACGTCCAACAGCTTTATCTGCAAAACAACAATATTGAAGCTGTGCCTGCAGGACCATTCACTAATGCTACCTTGATAAGAGAAATTAACCTCAGCCACAACAAAATTAAATCTCATATGATTGACCACAGTGTTTTTGCCAGACTTTCAAACTTAGTGCAACTTCATTTACAACATAATGAATTAGAAGAATTTCCATTCCCACTTCCCAGCTCTCTAGAGAGACTTCTGCTTGGTTTCAATAAGATTTCTCAGTTAGCCCGAAATGCATTGGAAGGATTACCCAACATAACCATGCTTGACCTTTGTAATAACCTTCTTGATGACTCGGTACTCAAAGGAAAACCCTTTTCAAACTTGAAAAATTTAATGCAGCTCAATTTATGCAACAACAAATTGCAGACCCTGCCTCCTGATTTACCGTCCTCACTTATGTATCTCTCTCTTGAAAATAACTCAGTCTCTTATATTCCAGAAAACTACTTCAACAGACTTTCAAAAATCATTGCTTTAAGAATGTCTCACAATAACCTGCAGAACATTCCACGTGACACCTTTAATCTACCCAACCTTCTAGAACTTCATCTTGGACATAACAAATTGAAACAAGTATTCTATATTCCAAGAAGTCTGCAGCACTTGTACATTGAAGACAATGACATTGAAAGTATGTTGATGATTGCAAACTTTAAAACCAAAAAATTTTAGTGTATTTTGGCACTGACTGTGGGAGGGGGGGTGAGTTCAGCGTATTTTCCTTACCATCAAGAACTAAAAGCTTTTAGCCTACATCAAAAAAAAACAAACTATCAGAAACATCTGTTGTGTCCTTCGTTTTGAGGACCTGCCACAGTCTCAGTTAGGTCATGGGTAAACCAAGCATAGAATCCAGAAGTCATCCAAGAGGATGCATGTTGTTCAAGAGGTACTCTTTGCAGAGAGGTGAGCTTGAGCTGTTAGTGTTCTGAAGTTAACTAGTTAACATGGCACTGACCCAGAGTTCATGCACACTGTAATTCTGAAGCTTACAGTACAGGGAGAATTATCAATCTGTGTTCTTTAGGATGCAGTGTAAACACAGCCTCATGTAGATGAGACCGGTGAAATTAGAAAGGACTATTTTTGCATCTTACCCCTAATTTGCAGTGTTCTGTAAAAGTATCAGTCCTTTGTATCACAAACTAAAACTTTTTAAAAAATTGTTCCTGATAAGACAGCTGAGAAAAACATAAAAGGAATTATGAAAATATTTCATTCACGGAAATAACATTTACACATTGTAGTGGAAGTCATTTATTTTTCTTTACACCACAACCTTATCGTCTTTGTTGTTATGACTGCCATTTACAGAACTGATTTAAAAGACAGGGAGGATTGATATTAATCTGTGCATTGCTAAAATATTTTCCATTATAGATTTCAAAATATCTTTCACTTTCACAACAGGTCTTAAACATAATTATTTTCTGTATTAATTAATATTTCTCTCTTTTGCAGCTGTAAATGTTACTCTGATGTGTCCATCTATTGATCCGATGAACACCAACCAATTAACTTATATACGTGTAGACCAAAATAAGCTTACGATTCCAATAAGCACATACATATTCTTTTGCTTCCCACACATTCGAGCCATTTATTATGGCGAGCAAAATCTTAATGCCAGTAAGTCAACTCAGCTAAGAATTCCAGTGTTACGACGATTTTTAACACCAGAAGAATACGAAGAAGCAGAAGACAATCTTCAAACATATGATCATGAAACCGAAGAAGACCATGAAGCAGAAGACAACTACTTTCATCCTTACTTTCAGTGAAGTGATCCTTGTTAATGAGTACGCCTGCAAACTTTTCCTTAATTGTGAGGTATTCATACGCAATTTAGATCAGGCGGATAGTTTGGGACATTTAAAACTATAACGTGGAGATAGGATTTTAGTGTAGGTAAATGTCCTATTATTGATGTAGTAAAATCGTAACACTGGGAGGGAAGAACACTCACCTCAGCATGACATAGTCTGATATATAACCTGTGTTGATGATAGACTCATCCCTGGGTGGGCAGCTTAAGGTGAAGAAAACTGACCTGAAAAAGCTTCTATGTTCTGAAGTGTTCCAACTTTCAAAATGACTATAACACAAATCAGTGTCAACCTCAATAGGAACAAGTGGATAAGGCCAAAACTCCATCCAGCTATACGTCCTAGTACCAACAACAGTGGAAAATACAAACTAAAGAACAGGAGGGTAAGATCACAAAAATACTTCCACAAGGCTCCTCCACATCTTCCAGAAATATAGACATTTCTTCTTCCAATTTGTAATGGGACAGGAAAATCACAAAGTTTCATTTTCAGATGTTCCTCATACTATGTTTGCAGTGTTATGCCAAGGTGTATTATAATATTGATTTCTCAGGTTGCACCTCAACTACCACAACTCTTAAAAGAGATTTTATCTGATTAGTAATATAGACAATAAATGACCTTTTGTCAAAGGTCTTAAGCTCTAGGGAAAAGGGTGTGCACTAATACAACTGAACCATTAGTATTTACATTTTATCTATGCTTTAGTTCATATTACTTTAAGGCACCTAAAAATATAATCTTTTTACTAGAACTGATCATCAAGTAGAACAGGTACAAGTAGTAGCATTCTAGGTTTTTATGATTAGGCTGTCTCTCTGCATAACTAACACCAATTAGCTATAGTGTGCTTCAAAGTAGAACAAAAGCTGCTTTAAGCAATCTAAAGTACTATATATTATTTGAGCTATGTAAAGCTTTTTTTTTGTTAAGCCTTACGCCTAGAAACAGAGCCAAAAAACTAAACAGTAAGATAATATTATAGGGCACTTTACTGGTTTTAAAATCTTTCTTTTTCGGCACTTTTTAGCAGTGAGGTAAAATTTTCAACAAGAACAGCAAATGAATGCACAAAATAGAGCCGTGCATCATGCTACCAATGTTATGTTGTACTTTTAGTGTAAGAAAACTAAAAAGTCTATATAAAATTGTGAGCAAGTTTGTATTAGAATTTCTAAAGTGTTTCAGACAGGTTTGTTTGTTTTTTCCCTGTTACAATTTCACTTTTTTGAAGCCCATCTTGGTATATTATATAAACACTTAACAATACCTTTTTTAATGGAAATTCCTCATAAGTGCATGAATATAATCTTTAAGTACATACATATATAACCTTTAAGAATAACTGCTTGTAAGTAGCTGTGGATACAAGTATATTATCAAGTTGTGGGTCAAGTCAACTAACTCAAGAACTCTTTGTTATCTACTTGGAGAAAATATATAAATATTCATGGCAAAGTATTTTATGATTGCCCTGCAAATTCGGCTCTGCAGAATTTATCCTCCTCTTTTTTAAATGTTAAACATTTATCAACTTTATGTACCTCTGGCTTCATGAAGGAAGACAGATATAGTATATATGTATGCATTCATTATTGAAATACTCATATCAAAAACTCCTGCACATTATATATACATACATTTAAATATAATTATCTATAACTTCATAGTTTTATTCATACAAACATGTAGCATATTAATCTTAGGTAACCTTTATGACTTATACATAAAATCTGTAATGAAAAGTGAAGAGTACACAAAATAGAAATCTCAATAAAGGGTTTTTGTGAAAGTCACTTTAAAAAAAACATTATTCAGCTGTAGTATGAGTATATCTTATCACAAACTTTTTTTTAAGCATATGAAGCAAAGCTTAACTTCAAAGTAGAACTAAAACATAGACTTCGTAGCAACTATTTATATGCATTTCTTAAATTTTACATATAAATCAAACTGATAATTACTGAAAACTTCAGAGCTGTTTTATTCCATTACACTCGTTCAGATGGAACATGACAATTGTATTACAAGAAAAACCATCATAACTCACTTTTCATTCAATTCATATTATCATATCTCATCTGACACAAACAACGCTATTTTAAAAATATTTTAGGGTGGTCAAGGGAACTAAATACTTTCTAACCTTAAGTATTAGAGAAATGAGAAGATATTATACAGTACAGAAATAGTGGGCACCTAAATACCAAATGCTTTGGTAAGACTAGGCATGGCTTTTGTAAAAGGCATAATGTTTTTGCCTTGCAAATCTCCTGGAGATCTTTGAATTAATCATGAATGATATGGAAAAGCAAGATGCTGGTCCATACAGCATACAAAAAATTCTGAAAGGGTTTTAAGGAACTTAAGCTACCATAGAGGTGACAGCACAGAAAATCAAATAAAATGTAAGAAACAGCGTAAGAATAAATGGTCAGTTCCTGCTGTGGAGAGAACCTGCTGGTGAGATTTTTGCAAGGGGTCTGTGCTTGAGTTTATACAATTTAATATCCTTGCAAGAGACAGACAAATTAGGCTGAGAAGCGAGATGACAAGGATTGCTAAGTGCCAATGAAGAATGACTGCAGGAGTACCTCAGTATGCTGAAAGAGCCAATGAAATTCTACACTGTTATATGAAAAAGTGCTATCTATGGAAAAGATAATACTAGCTTCATGTAAAAACTAAGCATGATCTCACCACCACCACTCAGGAGCAAGACTCAGAACCAATAGGCAGTATCACTGAAAACAATGGCTCGGTATCCAGCAGCAGTAAAAAGGAAATGAGATTCAGAAAGTAACTAGAGAGAAATAAATCGAAAGACATCACGATGCCACTATGAATCTGTGGCCAAACCAAACATTAAACACACTATTGATTTTCAAGTCCTTCAGGTAGCTATAGTGTCTACACATGGCATAATTAGAAAAGGATCAGAGAAAGGTAATAAGGTCACCAAAAGAAAGGAATGGCTTCTACATAAACAACACTGAGTAGGCTAGCACTCACCAGTTTAAAAGAGAGATGGCTGTAAGCAATGGGTAGTCAGCTCAACCTGCATGCCTGACACCACAGTGGATGCAGCAGTGATTTTAGGTGATTGCAAGGGAAGACTGGATAACTGTATTTCATGGAAGAGATTAAACAGACAGTAGGTAGAAAAGTGCTGAGCCAAAAATAACTGGAGAATGGAAGAAGATTTGGAGACAGGCTAAGACAAGAATGATACATGCTTGTCCTATTCTTGGTCTTCTCAAAGCATCTGCTTACAGACATTGTTGAGACAGAATATTGTCCACTAACCTTTATTTCATATTTCACACCCAGTTTTATGTTCTCACTATCATTGGCCGTACTAACATTCTGGCATTGCTCTTCATTACTAGTATATGTTTATTGCCTTAATACATTTAATTTTTTTTTTTAAAAAAAAGCACTAGCAAATACGGCATATATGCCAAAGCATACTCTAGCTCATTAAATTTGGAAACAACATGTCTACAATGCTCCCTGTTGCAGTGCTCTGTGGCACACAGAGATCAAAACTGATTCAGGTCTACAAAGCAGCTTTGCCATGTAACTGCAGAACACTGTATAAACCAGATTATACCACTACACGACCATATAGGTTTTGGTATCAAAACATATTTGCTTCATGTCCTCTCTTATATTTATCAGAATGTTATATAGTTTTTTTAAAGCAGGAAATAGGTTCACAAACTAAGAAATAAATATGCATTAAAACAATACATATTTTATCAGTAAAAGCAAAACTTACTTATCAAACAGCTTCATTAGTTTCTTTATTGCAGAGTCAGTAAATACAGAAACTAAGACTGATCTGGTTTACATTTCTGTGTCTCCATTAGCAGTTAAGGTAAAGCACTACGGTGGATCTGCAGCGCAAAACACTCGTGATGAGACTTTGAGACCAACTCTGTTTTTTTTGAAGGAGAGGAGCTTGACTTCAGACTACAGCCCTAGCCACTGTTAAGATCCATTGGCAGCTGCAGCACATTGGGTGCGCCCCTGAATACATACATTTTCTGGGTGGTTACATCCAAAAAGAACAGTCCACACACTTGAAATCGAGTGCTGTCAAATGAATCAAGCTGCAATAAATTGGGATTATCAGGGGATTTATTTCAAAAATTAAAACACTAACAGAAACATAAATAGGAACACAGCAACTGAGAAAAATGAAATCTCAGTTCTACTTCCAGCTTTGGTCAAACTATTCTGAAATCCCTTGTTTTCCAAGTCTTATCTGTTTAAATGAGCACGGAACTTTCTTGAACTCTAAGATAAATATTTATCAACATTATTCAGAATTCATAATAATTAGCAAGGCTGTATTAGAACACTGTAGAACATTTTGACAACCATGTAAACGTATAGGGAAGAAGCCTCACATTCTTGGAAAACATTTAGTTATGACTAAACTGTAATCCACAAAATTAAAGCCCTCAAAACAACAAAACTGAGAATTCCCCCCCCAACTCTATACCCCAAGAGCTTACTGTAAAAATCAAAATAAAGAGAACTAACAGTAGTTTAACCCAGTTGTCTACAGTTCTTCCTCTAGCCTCAAAACAGTGGGAATGTATTTTCCATTTTTTCTTGATGTTTAATACTTAAAAGGCTTACTTTCAGATATTTACTTCAGAATTCTGATAAAAAAACTTACATGGATTAGGAAAAGAGCTCATTTATACAGAAAACAGATGGTTTACATTTCAAGTTTTCTGACTTCTTTTAACATATTCACATTCTACTATTACAATATGAATCTATTTCCTTGTTTCCCAAACTGATCACTGCAAGCAATAAACATAGGAATTTCCTATCTGAAAAACACCAAAGGAAAAAGATACTATTTTTTTAATAAAAAACCTATAAACTGAGATATTTTTCCAATGCTACTGAACAATATGAACTTTTCATCTATAAATCAAATTGTGTATACACTATCTGAAGTTATGGAACTCTGCAAATATAGACATTTATCACACAATAGTTTAATCTATTTTGTCCAATATTTACATTTCTAAAGTTAATATAAAAAAGAAAATAAATATCTTCATCTCATAATTCACTGCATAAATTCACCATCCACAGAAAAAAATATCAACCTCCTTCTATAACAAAGCACAGCACAGGGAAAAAATAGACAAAGATGAAGATTAGCCATAAGCACAAAGAATAAAGTAGATGCTACAAATAATATAAGGAACAGAGGACAGGAACATAGAAGTTACTTCAGGCAAATGAATCTTGGAACCCTGACTATAGTATCCCTGGAGACATAGTAATGGCCCTCACCAAAGGATGATATTTTTATAAAAAAGTGATGTCAATTCAGGAGGGACTTCTAAGAAACCTTTAGTAAATCAAAGGCGCTTGGCTTTTGATTCAGAATATAACTGACGCTATAGAGGCAGAGTTCAAGAGCACATATATTCAGCACAAAGGTCCAGGTAAATAGCAGACAATACTACTACTCTAGTTGCCTTTTGGATTTATTAACCAGTTTGATTTGTTTGCTTATGTGAGAGATTTTGAAAATGTGCTTTATTAATTTATAACAGTAACTGATACAAGAACTCTTCTTCTTTTCCAGAAATGCAAGGAATAAAGGTCATGTCTTCAGCTTTAAAAAATTCTGAATATAAATCAAAAACATATGTACGGATGTTCATACAATCACTAAGTCATTTTTCAGCTGTCTCTTTTGCAGCTGGTGGCCCCAAAAGTGACCTAAACTTAATCTAATTCACTGAGCTTTGGAAATAGTTGCAATTTCTCAAAAATACCGGAGGTGTTTATATATAACTGTTTCATCTCCAGTACCTTTTTGGTCATTCTGAAACTTTAGGAATGTTCTAAGTTTTCTCTATAAGACACGATGACTATTGATTTTACATTTAATACTACCTCCAAACCCTCTGCCATCCCTCGAGGTTGCTGAATTGAAAAATACTTAACTTCGTATCTCAACAACTCTTCTATAGCATCACCTTCAGTCCTGTATCTGTGCACTGGTCAAGAACAAACCAGGAAACTGCTTCCTCCCTTTTAGGTACTCTTTGTGCCCAGAATGGATGCAGCCCCAGCATAAGCACAGAAATTAAACTGCCTTAAAATTATTTTTACACCCCCACATCAGGATCTCAACAAAAAGCAGAGGGGGACGCAGGAGTGACAGAGAAGTTTCACATCACACATACATGCAGGGGAACCAAAGAGACGAAAGGATTTTAGAATGTAAAATTACTCAGGCCATACAAACAGTATGCTGGAGAAAAGGCCAGCATTTTAAAAGAAAATGAAGTAGAGAATATCGGAATACTTATGTTATTTTAGATTAAAAAAAAGGAGAAAATAAAAAGACAATCATTGTGCTCAGTTTTACCCTCACTTTATGCTTTTGTTCTCTTTGACAGTAAATTACACTTCATTGCTTGCAGATTATTTTGTACATGTTACCAGGCTGTTTCAACAGCTACTTTTTCCTCTATAAAACCTCTTCTATTATAATTACTCCAATCCCAAGCAGCTAGTCATATTGTAAAGCATTTATATCCCTTGTACAAAGTGTGATTTGCTAAGGAATATTGAACCTGATACCTACCTAG
This sequence comes from Chloroceryle amazona, assembly GCA_027560015.1. Lineage (NCBI taxonomy): Eukaryota > Metazoa > Chordata > Aves > Coraciiformes > Cerylidae > Chloroceryle > Chloroceryle amazona. The sequence continues at coordinate 5,889 of JANHFX010018882.1, read as the reverse complement.
AGGAAAAAAACTCACATACAACAGAAAATTAAGCATTTTTTCTAGGCCCATAAATGCCCAGTCTTTATAAGCTTTCCTAATCTCGTTGTCCCCATCTCATTCTGTCACAGACATATTTCTCCCCAAGACAAGACACTAATGTTTGAACATTCCAAGTGATTCTCAGTGGTCATCCAACATGAATAAGCTAAGCAATAATCCATACTTCTTTCTTCCAGGAACATTTAAAAACAATAAAATCCAGAAACTGCAAAACTTGCCAAGACTGTCCTTTAGAAACTATGATACAAGACAAAGCCAAGGTCTTTAAGCAGCTGCGAAAATATGCTTTCTTCGCCTAAATATAAAACAAACCTGAGTACTTAAACATTTTTAAATCTCAGCTTTCGTTGTTTTTTTCATAAGGAACATCTTGACAGCAACCTTACAACACTCTCCGTAGTACTGCCTCATAGAGCTATTAATCCATGCACCCCAGAGATAAGGCCCTTCCCCACACCTTCTTCTTCCTCCTTCTTCCTAATGTTCTGCCTCCCATCACACAATATGAGTCTTCACATAGGCACTGCCAGTCCCTGCGTACACGTAATTCCTATAGGCACCTTGGAGAAGTAACTTTCAACCAACATTACAGAGAGGAAAGAATTCTCTGGTAATCTGACTCGTTTCAGGTCAATCAGTTCAGCACCTTGCAGGGGTTTACCAGGAGCAAGTGCGTCAAAGGGAGAATTATTAGTAACCAATTTCATTGTAAAACATGTTACAGCATTTCAAAGCAATGCTAAAAGAAGCACAGAAAGCGCTTATTATTTTTGTGCTAAACTAGTAAGGATTAAGTTAAAAGTCTTAAACACCAACAAGCTGAAAATGTAACTAACATGCTAGCAGCTGTAAGAGCTGGGTTGTGCTGAAACTCACAAAGAGAACTGCCCTCCCATTTAAACTAGAGTCATTTTCTGGCAACAAACAATGGATAGGAACCAGTAATGGCAGCTTTTACAGTATGCACTTGCATGATTAGTTTAATGAAAGCTTAGGATTCTTTATTGATCAACCTTTTGAAGTGTCAGTGGAAAGGTATTGAAATGACCTAATACTAAAGCTCTGAGCAGGGAAGGATATGTGAGACCACTTCAAGTACAAGATAAATAGACTGAACTGGACATCCATTAATTCAAATAATTAATCAAGTATACTTTCATTTTAATTTTTTGCTTTGCCTGCTCTTCACATATAGACAGTACTAAATACTAGATTCCTTCCCAGATGCTGAAGATTTTATCAGCAACACATACAGACTGGACAGTTAGCTTGCTTTTTTTGTCTTACTCCCCCACACATTTCCTACCTCTGCCATCCATACTCAAACCCCTCTCTTTTTCCTCTCCTTTTATTTTTCATTGTCTAACCTGATAGAAGGCAACACTGGGAAACAATTTTTGCACCTATTTTGTATGCAGTCCTTTTCCCCTGAAGTGTAGTTTTTCTGAAAGCAGAATCGAGAGAGCAAGGGTCCCTTATTAGACTGACTTGCATTCCCTCTTCTAGAAGTAAAGTGTTATATTCATTTACACCTTCAGCTACATTACATGTCCTTACATATTTGTACTGAAATTACTGGATTCTATTTCAACACAATTAGTAAAATAAACATTTTTAAATGCTTAACATTTCAAGTGAAAGTATTTTGTAGTGAAATCAGTCAGTGAAAAGGAGGTATCATGTAAAAAAGGCACACCTGACAAATCAGAATACATACCATCAACATTATCAAGGCTCTTTTCAAAAAGCAGAGCTGAGTTAATCAAAGAGCTTGTTTAGGTTTTCAGAAAAGAAGCCACCTTCTATGTACATATATCCTTATAACTAGAGTCAGATACCCACATATCAAACCTGCAAGCACTAACAGTGCCTAGAAAGCACTTTACTGGCCAGGGTAAATACTTCCTGGTAGCTTCCCTACTGCCAACACATGTGAACCACTTTTTCAGATGATTTTGATACTGTGATTATTCCAAGTCATTTTGAGCAAGAATAAAGCAGCGCTGTTGCTGAAAGAAGAATACTACCCCTTCCTTGTTTGCATCCACTTGTATCCTTCCCTTCCTTGTGCTGATATGAGCAGCATCTGTTACATGTTAAAACAAAACCAATTTTAATCTGAAAATTATTTGTTGGTAATTTTTCTTCTTCCTGGCAACCTGGCAGAAGGGATGATGAGTAGACAAAACACAGGACAGGATTATTTTTTTTTTAAACTGACAATTTAAAGTGACAGCAAAACTATATTGCAAGGTAAACCTTGATGACATCATGCCAATGTAGTTACTTAGCATATGACTCTTCAAGTGTTTCTGTAGTAAGTGTTCATGAGTTTCTTGTAAGTGCTTAGATAACAGCACTGAGTACACACATTACATGTTTTTGTGGTAAGCATATCACTGAAAACTTGTAACCCTGATGAATACAGACTTTTGACAATGTTTTCTGCAGAAGCTGTTATTAAATTCTAATATTACAGAGCCTCTTCTCCCCTTGCAGATGAGTAAGAGCTTTCTTGCATGAAGACTTCCTACATTTTCAAGAACTCATTTATCTAGTAATTTTCCCTCATTTTTAAAAAATTACATATGTAAGAAAAAGCCCTAAGGTATTCCCAAAATATTCCATGCACATAGCTCTGAAATCCAGAATTTCAGTACTTGTTAGTTAAATTCTTATGGGAATTTATTTTATGTATTCAGTATTTTATGAAAAAAAGTACAAAAAAAAGCTTTCAGCTTTAATACTTAATACTTTTCCCTTATAGCATTTATCCTTTGATTACATTCAAGCATTGGAATCAGCATCCCAGAAACAGCTGAAATTTTAACCTGGATGTTTGGCAGGGAGTTGGCAGCTGCAAAGCTGAGCTACTGTCATTACTTCAGAAACATTGATGAAACCCTGAGCGATGGTAAAATGGCATTGACACTGCAACTGCTTTGTCCCTTCCTCAGCAAATCCATCCTTTCTATCACACAGTACCTCTGACTGAAAGTTCCCATGTACTGCAGCAGAAAACACCTTAACAACCCAAGCACCTCAAAACTTTTCTTGTTGTTGTTCCAGCAGCACAGCAATCGAGGAGATTGATTCAAAGTACAATTTTCATTATTACTGAGCCTCTTCCCTTTACATTTTAGATATATACTTAGGGCAAAATCATTATCCTAGAGCAATCTCCAAGTTCAAACTACAACATTAATTTGCATATGAGCTGAACTGAAAACATTTTTATAAAATCCTAATGAATTCAAAAACATGGTAACTAATTATAAGCTGGAAAAAAGTTTAGAGAGCAAACAACTATAGCAACTCTCCGATTTCCAGATTTACTAGAGACATCTGGTTTCTAAACAAGGTAGCACTTAAACATAACCAAATAGGTCCACTGTTTATCCCCAACATTACTCTACCTGACAGTGCTAGAAAAGAAGAAAAAAGTATGAAATTGAAAGAGAAATGTACGCCTGAATATATTCCCTATAGATTTTATTTCTACATACTTTTTAAAGAGTCAAAAAGCTACTTTGTTGAACTTTCAAGTTGGTCATCTGGCTCCTATTTGTACTGACTGCCAAAAATACTTAATACGGAAAAGGATCGAGGAGAAAGAAATGCATTAGAAACCCAGAAAATTGCTGCCTGTAGTTCAGATGAAAATTCTACACGTGGACAGTGTTTACTACAGTTATCTGTAGAACACACAAAACTTTCTTCAAAGCAAGTTATTTATTGTAAAACCTATTTTTCAATAAATTGCCTAACAAATCATTTAATGAAGCATTTAGGCATAAATTAATTGTTTGAAAAAAATCTCTCACAATCCTAAAAAGTATTTTTTGTTTCCAGAACTCTTCAGACTGAAAAGTTTCCATTTCATACTTAGGTGAAACTTCTCTAAACATATACATCTTGTAATGAAACATTTTATTACTCAAAATGTGACTAATATAGTATATGTATGTTTTGGCTCTACCTCTGTCTCAGTCGGAAAGCAGCTGCTTTGTCTCTTAGCTAAACCATCACACAAAATGGGTAACACATGACTTGTTAGAGACCTCTGGTTTGCACTATTAATATCTGATTTACAGAAAAAGCCTTAGCAATTATAAAGAGCACATCACCAGAAAGCAGAAGGCTTCCATTTCAACAAGGACTATCACAAGTGGGATGAGCTAGATAGACTGAACATTTACAAACATTATTCAAAGTACAACACCCTCCCCGCCCCCCCGCCCCGCTCCAGGATATTACCTCTTACCCTAGGGAAAGAATTCTGGCAAAGCATTTCTTACCCCATGGAAAGCACTTTTAAGACTATCAGACTTTGAGACGATATTCATTTCAACAATTTGGACACAAGTCAAACCTTTATGCTTTTATCAATCCACTGTAAGTTAACCTATAAGTAAGGGTACCTGGGTTTATGACAATCACAGAAGACCTTTGAATCTACTAAAACGGTAGGTGGCTTTTTTTTTTCCTAGAAGTATATTAACCTAAAGCTTGAATAGAAGACCATAAACAAGAAAACTGAGTGTAAATATTTATTTTTAAAACATCTTGAGTATTTAAAAATTTTTAAAGATGTTTATACCCTCTTTCCCCCTGCCTGAAGTGTACAACCTATAAGATATCCAGGGTGTGTTATCTTCTCTTGTTTACTTTCAAATGTGAAGACAAAGGCAGTGAGATATTTTTATAGAGCAAGTAGATTTAAAAATTATTTTGACAACAGAGAAAAATGCATTTGAACCCGTAATCTAATTAGTTCAGCTACATACATACTAAATGTTTCATACAATGCTTTATAAAATCATCTTTCTATTAATAAAAATAATGCACTGGGAAACAAGCAAATGCAATTAAGATAATACTTTCCTTACTAGCTGGAAAATGTTGTTTATTATTTCTCAGTTTCTTTTCACATTAAGAACAGGTTTTATAATGCTAGCCTAATTAAAGGATATCAAGAGTTAAAAGTTGTTCCATGTTCCTTATGCGTTAGAAACCCCTGCCAACTAGTCCCCTAGGCTTTAAATATTGTTTTGACGGATTGCATTTTCATTTCCAGTCACAAAGAAAGTATTCTCCATAGTCACACACAAGGAGATCTCTACCAGCTCAGTGAAAGCCAGATACACTGTTCTGTGCAAGAATGAAGATTTTGCAGGCTACTATTTTTTTGTTTGTACCTTTGGTAAATTCAGCACCACCTATACAGCAAGAATCACTCCAGTTTTATGAGTATGATACAGATGTTCCCATGGGAAGCCTGATTCAACAAGATAATGAAATGCAATCCAAGGATATAAGAAAGGTATTTTATTTATATTATCAGTTTAATATTTAACTGCTAAGCATTGTATGAGTAAGGTATTACATGTATGTATGCAAATTTTGTGGAAAAGTCTTATAGCAAAACATACAATGGTTTCAGACAGAGTAAAAGCCACTCAAATTAAAACCACAAAAATACTACCCTTGCTACAGCTTGAGAAACCCACAAAATACAGGCTTTTGTAAATAAGACTAAAGCATCATTCTGAGCTCTGACGTAGTTATGTGCCTACTGGCATGAGAGTTTCAAGCTCAACAGTTTGATTAACATTATATTAACACAGTAAGTTTGTTTAAAAATAAGGAGGGGCTTTTTATTTAGGATTTATAAAAATATATCTCAAAGGAATACTTGAAACAGTATTTTTATTGGATATAACCTGCCAGTATAAACCACAGTTTCTCTTTTGTGCTACCAAATGATCAAGTTGTTTTTTTTTTTTCTTGCCTTTTCAGGGGTGGGCTGTTTGGGTTTTTGTGTGGTGTGGGTTTGGTTTTTTGTTT